>JAJMHT010000102.1:0-72839 GCA_030583145.1 Metschnikowia vanudenii
AACGGTCGCTGTTTACACGGCGACACGTGACAAGCGGTAATCCGGTTAAGCGTGTATGAACCAGGGCGCTCGCCCCGGGGCGCCCGATGTGAAGAGAAAAAGCATATACCCAACAGGGGCTTTTTCTCCTCAGGGGTTTCAATACTAATTACATTGTATAATAAACGATAATCCAATTACGTCACTACGTTCTAACACACCTGATTTAAGGCTCTGATTCCTACTTGCAGTTCCTTAGAAGGAAATATACATTTTCTTGGACATTGGAGAGCTGAGGAATAACCCATTTACCTCTTATAACGGGGGCCTTTTTTAGTGTGACGTCCGAAAAATAAAAGACTTAAGCAAATCCAAAGTTATGGCTCCCTTATTAAGATCCCCGTAAACCGAAAGCCATCACAATATAGCAAAACCGCATGGAAAGTAAATTGGCTCATGACTCTAGCTTAGAGTTGAAATTCATTTGGCCATTGTTATACTTCTTGAACGTCATCCCTGGGTAGTAAATGAAACTGACCCACCTGGCAGTCATTGTACTTTTTTGTGAAATATCCCTTTCAAAAGCCATTGTTTGTCACCCTTTTGCAGCTACAACAACTTCAGCCAGATCTCAATAACCATGCTCTGTAGTTCTATTTTCACTTTTACACTTCATGGTATTCTTTAATTTACTCACAAGAACAATATGATATTCTCTAGCCCCACAGTCATGGAGACTTTTTGGACGCATATTTAAACTTGCCGACATCGTTGAGTTCGTTTGACCTTAAGACCACCGAACTCAAAAATGAAATTTCTTCTCTTAAGAACGATTTTCACCGTGGTTTCTGCTATTAGCGTTGTTCTTGATAACAACCCCGCAATCAATGTTCGCGTCTATGACTACCCGCAAGAAATTATCTTACCATTTAGGCAGAACTGGTTTTTGAGTTTGCCACTTCCACCTTCGCATATTTGCCAAGGAGCAGAATTAATTTATATCAAGGTACCACCTCCTTTGGAAACTTATGTATGGGAACTCACAGGTTTCTTTGAGGCGGGCGCTACTGGCGAACACATATTTTCAGTCGGGAACACCACACAGGCAAGTCTACTGTTAGGATCCAAATCTGACTCACATATCTTTTATGAGAAGATCACTGACCAAACTCACAATATTACCAAATTTCCTGTCTCTTTCTGGTTGACGAAGGGTGTGCATTATCCGTTGAGAATCTCTTACATCTCTGGGACTGATAATGTCCCTGTTTATGTCACACAAGCAGGAATTAAGCACGAATTGAATGATGAAATTATGCATGTTTTATACCCTAGTGACCGTGGTTTTTCCTCTTCGGGTCGGGTACAATTGGACTACTATTATACTACGGGGTTCGATTATTTGGTTTTCTTGATTCCTACTCACGAATACTCTATTGAAATGTACGGCCTTGTTCTTGAAACATATCATCAATTCCCTATAGTTGCCTACGGTTGCTTTAATGAAAATTACGCCGGATTGGGGGGTTTTTCTCGAACTTTCCCTTATACTTTGGAAATCACTGGCCATATTCTGCCCCAAACTACGGGTGAATATACCATCATAATTAAAGAGGACTTAAAGGCAGGTATTCAAATTGGACCTGCTGTTTCGATGAAGGAAATGTTTTATGTCATGGATGAACGATGGGATATTTTGGACTCACGCACATCACGCCATGGTAGCTTTTTTCTTGAGCGTGACTTGTTTTATCCTTTCAGGATAGTGGTCTTTGGTGATGCAGAAGCTCTTCAGTCTGGTTTAAAAGTTTATGATTCAGAGCATGCTGAAGTGGATATTTTCAAGCTTTCCGAGGAACTGGCCCCTGCGTTTCCCGAAGAAGTTCTTCCTGTCAGTTCGATTCCTGTAGATTCCCGTGATCTGTTTTTGCTTAAAAGAACCAAGTTCTCCGAAATCAGGGAGTCTCTAAACCCAGAAACAAGCTCGGGAAGTACTCTGTATCGTGACTTTGCGCCTGATTTATTCAACCGGTTGAATTCGAAAAACTTAGGATCCACCGACTATCCCCTGAGCGAAGTTTCGAGCATGTCCGTTGAAGCGGATTCCGAATCACTGCTTCAAGAGCTGTGCCATGAATTCTCAGTCAGTCTTTCGATACTGGATGACTCGGCCAATTTTTCTCTTGTTCCTTGTGTGGACAGTTATGATAAAGAGATCAGAGTTAGTGATGTGGGCACATTAACACCTCTGCACCAAGGCTATTCACTGAATCTTTCTAGTAAAGGTTCTAATATCTACAAGACTTACTCTGAAGATGAAGAGGGTGTATGTGGAACGGAAAAAAGAGTTTCGCTTGAAAATTATGATGATAAATTTCTGGGGCTGACAGGTGCCGATTATAGCGAGAAATTACCTTACACAAAAACAGTCACGGCCCCTGAAAACTCTTTCAAGGATGAAAAAAATGAATCTGTGGCTGTTTCTGAAAAATTGATCAAATTTCAAAATAGTAATTCTTCTTTAAGACCAAAGGCGAATTCTTACTCAAGACCAAAAGTGGATTCTTACTCAAGACCAAACGTGGATTCTTACTCAAGACCAAACGTGAATTCTTCTTTCAGAGACATTCCAAATGAAGTTTCTTTACAAAGGCAACACAAACCTTTGGCTTCAGAACCAAAATGCCATAAGCTGCTGAAAGTATCTGAAAAAGAACACTCTTCGACACCCCAAAGATATCCACCAGAGATTAACAACACTTTTAACTTGGGTTCTGACCGGGAAAAAGAAAGTCGCATTCAAGCTGACGAATTTTTGTTGAAAACAGGAACTACGACGCCATTCATTGATTCTAAAACTTCTCATTATCTCCCCAATGGTTTTACTTCTATCCAACTAGTTAATCTTCCACTGCATAACATGGGAACTGACCTGAAGCTGCAAAGGAATGAAAATCAAGAAAATGGAGCATATAAAGAATATTCAGGCCACCTGAAAGACAACTATTTTTCTCCCAAAAAGAATTCATACCCTGTATCGGTGTCAGAGAGAAACAAACTTGGAATTACAACCGAAGAACAGCAAAACGAAAAAGCAACCAGAACCACTAGCAAGAAAAGCGCTGTCTCGGAAATTTCCATCGCCACAGATCCCAAGAAAGTGAAAGACTCTGATAAAGGTTCTCCCAGGAGCTTTAACCCCTTGGTCAGTGGGGCTGGTTCAGGTAGAACGTGTAGGGTTACCTGTATGTTGACGATTCTCCTTTTGCTGATACTTTGAACCCCTTTGATTACACTTCTTCATATCCATGATCAACTAGCTTACCCTCACCTTCGGAAACGAGTGGTATTTTGAATAGCTAAAAATGCAACGATCATCAAGTGATTTTACCACAAAAAATTCGGTTCTTCAAGCAAGTGTTTATCCATAATTAACTAGTTTTTGCTTGTAAATTATATGTAGTTATTCCTTGCATTTCCAGTACTCATTCATTCATATTTCACAATCCCTTCATAGAAACGTCTTATTCCTTCAGCTCCTTATCGGTTCAGGCTGAGTAATCTTGAGAAACGTCCCTCAAAAAATAACGCCAACTAGGTTTAGGAATTAGGCTACGTCATACGAAAGGAATTAATTGGTGTTCTCTTCCTTGGATATCTCAAAGAACCATGTGAACGCCCGGAATTGGCGAAGCAAAAACCAGTAATCCAACTGCAAATACAAATTAGAATAATTCATGTGACTTCAGAGTTTATTAGTTCATTCAACGTGACTATTTACAATTCAATTTTACTTTCTGGCATCAACCACAGTATTCAACAACAAGGTGTCGTTGTCCAAAAAGATTTTGTTAGGAGAACCGGCCAAGAGATGGGCAATCTCCCTGGCGGTATCCAATCTTTTTAACTCAACATAGTCCTTCGACTTCTTGATGGCCTCACCAATCAACTCTGCGGACTGGGCCTCACCAGCAGCTCTAACAACCATTTGCTGTTTTTCCTGGGTGGCTTTGTCAACAATAAATGCGGCTCTCTGTGCATCCTGTTGAGCGATTTGCTTGGCCTCCACAGCGGCACTGAACTCTGGCGAAAATGACATAGATGTCAAAGAAACATCGTCCAACTGAATATCGAACTTGCCTGCACGACGCACAAGGTTATCCTTGACCAATCTCGACACCTTCTCTCTCTGGGTGATGAGTTGAGATGCATTAAATTGGGCAATCACGGACTTCAACACCTCGTTAACGATCGAAGGTAAAACCTTCTCGTCATAATCCCGGCCCAAAGTACGGTAGATGTTGGGTAATTGGAAGAGGTCTGGCTTGAACAAGACCCGGCACGTGATATTAACCATCTGCAAGTCTTTGGTGCCTGTCAAAGACGACACGTTTCTAGGCTTTGCTCTTACGTCAAATACAATTGGCCTCTGTAACCATGGGATGATGAAATGTGTTCCTTCAGTGTAGATCTGGTTCTGAATTCCGTGTACCCGAGAGTAGATGATGGCACGTTGACCACCGTCCACATTAAACAACGCATTCAGCGCTAACATGGACACTCCACCCAAAAGTATGACACCGCCCAACCCGGCAAACATGCCAAGAGGCGATTTTGGAGGCGAGCCGCCACCGGCGCCACTTTGAGCCATGCGACGTCTCAATTCTTGGGTAACTTTCTGCCAATTAGGATCGTTCATTTGTTTTCGTGCTTGGATTTTAAGTGGTTGTGGTGTTTTATTGTTTTTTTTTTTTAATCTAGGTTCCGATTTTTGTTGCTAAGTTGGATGCACTTTTAGATGTTTTCCGTATAGTGGTTTTCAGAGCCACTTTCAGAAAAACGACCAGAATTTGGGCCTTTGCCTCCTGAAAGTTGCCTTCACTTTTTCTATGTCGCGCGCACCCACCGTATGCGACATTTTGTGAGCGACATTTTTTGCAGCTCAGAGCTCAATCATTTCTGCTACTACCAAAAAACAAAAAAGGTCTTCCCATCATTTTTGCGGTCAAATTTTGGAGGAAAGTGGTTGCAAGAATTTCCCTGGGGTAAAATCAGTCAAAACTCAGAGATCGAGTAAAGTGGACTTGAGGTACGGGTCTCCTGGCTTTCACTGTCTGCTTCGAATACATCAAATTGGGAGTTAATGCACTGGTAATCCCACCTTTTGCCTCTCAACGTTTCTGCGACTTCCTATGCCTCTATGTTTTACTCATAGAGGTACTCCTTCGTAGTCATTTTCCTTGTAAAAATCTTGGATTTTTCGCTTCCAGTGCCGTTTCCGGTTAGTATGAATGGGCGTTTTCACAAAAAATCTCTCGCAAAAGATAAGAATAATCACGAAAATTGCCACCAGCGAGCTCGGTGCAAGACTCTCTATAAGGTTTCGTGCCGTAAACGCTTCCTGGTATGGACATAAAGCATATGGTCCCCCCAGCACATAACATCCAGGAACAGTAATATCGTTAAGGTCGATCCACACGGGGTACAGAACGTTACGGCTTACAAGAAGGGAGAGTAATGAGAACTGCTCAAGGCTCAGGTGCGGAATGCCTGTACTGAACCCAGCAGGGCAGCTCAGCTCGTTGGTCCAATGAAGATATGTTCCTATATCCGAGGTGAGTTCCCATGAATAAGGGTCCGAGTTGTTTTGGCACGCGCCTCGGATTTTGTCGTAGCAATTCTGGAGCGCCCAACCGTCTTTGGAGATCGAAACACACAGGTACGCAGTCTGAGAGTTCTCGGCAACATACCAGCTATCGTTGTTCGCGTACGGTTTCTGATGCACATCAGTCTGGTTCCATGCCTGGTTTGCATAGAATTGTCCAGGTGCCCATGACCAGAATGAAGCCGGAGTGTAGCTGTTGGCAATCGCTAGGATCAACAGAGTATTGTTTATGTTATTTGTAGCATTCATGGTGTTCGTGGCATTTGTGAAATTTGTCGAATTTGTCGAATTTGCCACGTTTTTCAGTAAAAAAGAAACACTTGAAGAGTTAAGAATCGTACCAAACCCACTGTGGAGATATGTTCCGATCGTTTTATTTGTGAACGGGTTGGACTCATCGTCGATCACGAATCGGAAGTGTGTGTTCGCATTCCAGTCCCTAAATGTGGAAGCACGCGTACCATTCATCATATCTGATATAGTTTGCACCAAGGAAACATTGTTGTGGCTTTCTACCCATGGCGAGAACCCATCTCTGCCGGGAAAAAACAAAGTGTCTGTGTCTGTGGACGAAATGTTATAGCCCGTACTAGAGTTGTGTATGGTATTAGTGAGCACAAATGGTACCACTCTCTTATATAGACTGAAAAGGTATGTGTTCTGCGTGGGGAACCGCGGGGACTTACGAGACAGTGTTCCACTAGAACCCAGCTGCGCATTGAACAGGCGAAAATCCACTGGGGTGAAAAGGTAGGATTCTATTGCATGCAACGAGTCTTTTAATGTATTGTTTCCCAAATTCAAGTATTCCTGATCGTATGATCTATACTGCTCAGGGACTTGGCCATAATTGGTAATTGTGGAGTTAATAATAGTAGTAGAGTTGGTGGAATTGGTGGAGTTTGTAGGTGTTGTGGAGTTGGTGTAGATTGTGGAATTTATGGAATTTATGGAAATCATGGTTTTTGGGTGAGTATAATTTGGACTTAGGCCAGGTACTGAACTCATACTAGAAGTCACCCACTTCTGTTCAGGGTAGTAGACTGATTTAAGATTGAACGCAAGTTGTACCACGTTGGCTTCCAATCGGACATTTGTATTGGAAAGATATGTATTGAAATATTGGAACACGTCAGTTACAGTAAACCCAGGCAGGCACATGTAAGACGCATTATTCCACAGCACATTTACCATTTGGGAAAGGTCCAGGGTCTGATTCGCTGGGATCGGGGCCGGACAAAGTTGCCATTTCTGAGTGAAATGGTTCCAGTATAGATCCAACATGAACAAGCTGCACCTGGTGTTCAAGAAATTCTGGAGCATGGGAAGAGAGGTATTCGCATAGCCTTCCAAGTCAAAAATTACCGTGTTGAGTGACACGCCAAAGTATGTGAGCTGGTCGATGGAATTGCTCAAAGAAATGTCCCTTTGGGCAGTGTAAGGGTCAGCATACTGCAGAGCCAAAGCTGACCAGCTCAATATACTAGCAAAGCATACATTAATCACGAGCGCAGCAGCCCCTGCTTTAACAGGCAACATCGGTAGGAGCCTTTGAGATTGTGCGAGATCGTGTGTATTGTTCTGGAGCTGATGTGATCTTGTCTTTAACTTTTGATGCAGAATGTTTGTTTGTGCAGAGATAACAATTTCTATGGCCTCATGGCAGATAGGCTGTGCGCATGAAGAGCATCTCAGTGCAGACTGCGGGCCCATTCAATCTATGTGAGGATTAGACATTGGAGAGTTATGAACCAGGGAAGAATCGGAAACAGGCCTAATTTTTGTATTTTTGTTGGAGGATGTGAATTAAACCCTGAATTTTGGTTGCTTCCACTTTCTTAATCAAGAAAATATGAGGGATTTTTATTTTTTGCTTCACATGTTTATAAATTGATAGTGAATGAAGATCGCTCAAATTTTAAATAATTGCACATTTCGCACCCATTTATCCAGAAAGTTGCCGCAACCCGACACGAAAGAAATACGTTAGTAAAATATATTTAAAACACATAAATGGGATCCATATACACATAGGTCGTCTCCAAAAGAAAAGAAATGTATTTCAATCTCGTTTACACTCCTAAAGATTCCACAACAATTCACGTAGACCGTGCACGCGGCGAAATTTATTTGTTGTGTGCCTCATCACTGACGCGTCTCGATTCTCACGGTCCTATCATCCAAAAAATACAGAAAAAAGCGTCAATCATTGTACTCAAACTAAAGCGAAATACGTGTCTAAAACTGATCTCTCCTCCTACAAAATGCAAGAGGACCAGCTTGAAGAAAATATTTTGGCGTCGTTGAACAGAAAACAGCGCCAGGCAGTGACGTCACCCAGCTCTGGGGTGCTCCAGATAGTGGCTGGCCCAGGCACTGGAAAAACAAAGGTCATTGTATCGAGAGTGGCATACCTTTTGCTCCATGAGAAAATCCCGCCACAAAACATAATCGTGACTACTTTCACCAAGAAAGCGGCCAACGAGATGATGGAACGGTTAGGTCAGCTTTTCGCCGGCACCGAAATCGCCGTAGGGAAGCTTCTCATGGGAACTTTCCATAGTATCTGCTACAAGATTATTCAAAGGTACGGTAGACTCATTGGGCTCGATGGTGTTTCCATTGCTGACGAGAAGGACTCTCTGCAGATCCTCATGACCGTGTTGACATCGAGAATCACCGATGAGCAATGGTCTTATTTTGATACTCTTCCTCCAGATCAAACGTTACTTTTCCGGTCCAAATACGACACTTCGGGAAAGTTCCGTGGGTTTGAAGAGAAGAAGTTTAAAAGGCAGATTTCCAAGACAAAATCCTCCGGGTTGTTCCCTGATGATTATGACAATCAGAGCAAGAAGAACTTGATCTTATCAACCGTGTATCGCGCGTACCAAGAAGAACTCCTGAAAAACAGGGTTTTGGATTTTGATGACTGTCTTTTGTACTGTTATAAGATCATCTCGGGGTTTCCTGTCTTGAAGAGTATCGAGCACACGCTTGTAGATGAGTTTCAAGACACCAACGAGATCCAGTTGCAGCTAATGTATCACTTTGCTAAGGGTGATACCTCTGATCTTGAGCTGCAGTCAAAGGTTACTGTTGTTGGTGACCCGGACCAGAGTATCTATGCGTTCAGAGATGCCCAATCAGTGAACTTCGAGAAAATGAGAAAACACTACTCGGAGGTACACGGGAAAACTTGTGAGGTAATCACGTTGGACGAAAACTATAGGTCTACTGCAGATATCCTTAATATTTCCGAGACCGTGATGCGCCAACAATCAGACCGTGTAGTCAAGAACCTCACCTCGCAGTTTGTCACGTCCTTTAAGCCCCTCGAGTCGGTGCTTGACTCAGGAGAAGAGGAAGCAAGGTGGATTACACACCAAATAGAGTTTCTTATGGGTCTTCCACATGGCCCTTTTTCTTATTCTGATATGGCCATATTAGTCCGTTCTGCATTCCAAACTAGAATGATCGAGAACGAGTTCACCAAGAGAAAGATTCCCTACTTCATGGTCCGTGGTAAAGCTTTCTGGGATAGAAAGGAAGTGGTTGCAATACTCGATTATCTTCGGTGCGTGGCCAATGAAAACGACAAATTGGCGTTTTTGAGGTGTGTGAACTTCCCAAAACGAGGTCTCGGTCCAAAGACCATGTCTGATTTGGAGACTTTAATTGATCGTGAAAGAGACCAAGAGCCAAATCAATCTGTGTTTGATACTCTCAAGAGAATAGCTACAGGAAATTTGAAATCGTCACTAGGCCCGAAAATGAGAACAAACCTCATGCTGTTTTTGCAGATTATTGCAGATACTTGCGCAATCTTGTATGAACAGTTTGACCCCAGCTTTACTCATGAAAACAACAAGGCCCTTGAGAATGCCTTCAAGACCTTATACAAAAGCGCAGGAATCAGAGAAGAATTCGAGGAAAACGTTGACTGCGACCTTAATATCGGGGAAGTGGAGGCACAGCTTTTGGCTTTCGAGCCTCCTCCGGAAGTGGTGTTGCCGGACTACCCAGGTCACGAGGCCTCACCCGAAGAAGAAATTACTGGGCCTGTCTATATCCGAAAGTTTCTCGAGCTGATTTCGCTTTACGATACTGACCCCGGTAAAGGCGAAGACCAAGAGAATAAGCCCAGAGTCTCGATTTCAACCATCCATGGGTCTAAGGGATTAGAATGGCCAGTTGTTTTCGTACCGGGAGTGAGTGAGGGTCTTTTACCCGCATCGTTTGCCATTAACGAGAGTATCCCAGAAACTGTCAATGAAGAGCGCAGATGTCTTTACGTTGCCACAAGCAGAGCAAAAAATCTTCTTTATATCTCTGCGTATGTGGAGTTGCTGGGCGGAGGATGGCGTAGACCCATCGATAAACTGTCCCGGTTCATGGATAACGTCCGTAGCCACTGTGCCTCCAGTTTGGAGCTCAATACCCCACATAACTTGCATATGTTGTATGATATGAGAGGATTAAAATTGACAGATGCTACTTTTGACTTGAAGACATACTATAAGAATTACACCAAAAGGTTGCGGCTGTACGTCAAGCGGGGAAAATATGAGGACCCTGTTCCAAAGGGATTCACTAGTGCATCAAATTTGAAGAAACAGACGCCAAATCAAGCAACTGAAAAGAAAGCCACAAAACCGAAGCAGTTTCTTGATTCGGCATTATATTCTACCACGACAGAGATCAAGTTAGATGCGAAGAGGGCACCATCCTATATCCCAGTTCGTGGTAAGATGTCCAATGCTCTTAAAGTAAAACCAACTTTGGGCCAATTTTCAAATAGTGATGCTGCAATTCCAGTGATTGAAATCCCCGACGATCCTGCTCCCTCGGGGGTGAAAAGAGCCCCGGCTTATATTCCCTCCAGACCAGGAAGAACAAAGAAACGGTTGGGAAATCGATGAAGGGGTGAAATTTACGAAGGAAATGGGAAGTTTGTCGTACAAAATACCTAAGTATAAACTATGTGCGATTTGAGATACACGATTAAACAGGAAAGAGATACCCAAGGGAAGATGGCTCGTAGCAGCAGCCAAATCAATCTATTTTGTGATTTGGAATGACCATGGGAACTCCAAGTGCACCGTTTTGTCGTCATCAATGAACTTGGTGAGGGCAGAGTAGGAGCCCCGGGCAAACATTCCAGATGGAGCCTCCACGGCGCCAAAAGATTTCTCATAGTAAGGCTTGTCCGTGGTGTTCGGTGCGTAAGATCCCAAGGGCTCGTCAAGCTTGTCCACGCGCACAAGTCCCTTCTTAACAGAGTGTAAATACTTCAACCCGGTGATAATTTCGTGTTGCACCCTGAATTTTATGCGCAACTCATAGACGGATTTCTCCTTGATGGTGAAGTTGATATCCTTTTTGATGGTTGCACCCTTGGCGTCTTCCATGGGGATGACCACTGATTGCAATTCTGGCTGGTCAGGGAAAACCAAAGCCATTTCTACAATCACAACAGTCCGCTTGTCGCCAGCAGGGACGGGGTATGCGTTTGCGTTGGCAGATAAACCCAAGGACGCCTTCCACTTTGCCAAGCTCTCGTCCTCGGCATCAAGTTTGGTGTACTCCTCGATGGTCTTCTTCTCACCAACGACGTATCCTTCGACTTCTTCCGGAGTCAATTCTTCCTGCGACATTGTTTCCTCTTTTCCTAGTATTGATTCCTGATTATATTAGGCTGATTCTTTTGGCCTGTAGGAGTGCTCTGGACGAAAATAGAATTCGTTGGAAGCGCGTGGCTTTTGAACTTTAGGCCCCGGCCGGTCCCCGCCGCACGTGCACATGGAGGCCTGAGAAAGGCGTCCGTGCGGCCTGAAACGTCACTGGTGCATGGGCAACGCAAAATCGTGGGAGGCCCTCCCAATCGGGGCCAGATAGAGCTTGGACGAGTTCTTTTTGGCATAACTTTATAGTTTTATTATCTATATTCAGTTCAGTATTTTGGAAGAAAAGAGACGGCGTATCGAAAAGGACAAGCTCTTTTGCAAAGCTTATCAGTTCAGTTCAATTCAACTTCACTTAATTGTTTCACCTTTCTCTGCTTTGCTTTTTATTTTTTTAGAAGTAATTCTCTCGAAACCTGACGTCCGGTTATATGTTTCGTTGCGACACCTGGATGGGTTGCAAGATGTCCACCAGGGCTTTTTAGAAATCCTTGACTTGTGGAAAGGATAAACTAAAAAAAAAAAAAAAAAACGAAGAAAAAACAAGAACAAATGAAGCAATCAAGGTACCTTTGAAAAAAAAAAATAGACTTTTATGATCCTCATGTTCTCATAAAAACACATGGAGTGCCCAAACAGATTGGGCTATTGCTTTGAAAGACTGGGCCCTTGAGACTTTACCGCATAACGTCGCTAGAAACTAGTATGAAGGACCAAGGTTCTCGATCCCCACGCTTTTCAAAATAAAGAGAGAAGAATGGAAATGACAAAGGCTTTATATAATTTCAGTATATTACTGTAATACAAAAAGACAGAAAGCCACTTCCCTGTTGTCTTTATTACTTTAGTCCATTGTGTTCTAGTAAGGTGTTATTTGCTCATGTCCTATGTGGGCTAAGGGCTTGACCCGGGCCCTGGTGCGACCTCTAGCGGGCAGGCCTCTCACACTGTGATGGCAGTGACACTATGTAGTGCAATATTCCGTCCTCATTCGTCTTCTTTTGATAGGAGAAAACCACCAGGCCAATCTATAGAGGGGTTAAAAGTGCTTCTCATTAGACCCACCGACATGTTTTCAGAGAGGTTGTCTCAGGGATTAGTTGATGTGGATATGGAACCTGTATTCATTTTGGCTGCGAAGATCTTGATGTCGTACGAAGTATTGGGCCACCTGAGTGAGTGAGTGAGTGAGTGAGTGAGTGAGTGAGTGAGTGAGTGAGTGAGTGTGCGTGCTTGTGTTTTTTTCTTTGAAATAGAATAAAAAGAAGTGGTCAGTTCTGAAAACAGGATTCAAAATTTCTTCCCAAGAATAGGATCTATATCTTATACTTAATGATACTTTTTTTCTCAACCGGTTCCCTAGAGATGTGCACCTATTCCACCACCTAATTCCTTCGCGAAATTAGCAGACGTGATAACGCCCCGCGTCCGGCGACTGACACCCAGACACCCGGACGGTTCGCATGTACCGACCTCGAAGATCTCTTGTAGACGTGAAACAGATTCCTCGTGGCAACTATTTATCATGAGCAATCCAGACGAGGTATGTATTTTTTTTTTTCAAACCCGATCTTCAGTCAGAAGCCGTAACTCTATGGAGATTTCAGAGAACAACAATTGCTAACTCTATAAAGATCAGAAATAAGAGATTGGCCAGACTCGCCCAGTTATCTTCCACCCCACCTGGCCCGGGAACATCTGCAGCTTCGAAACAGCCCAAATTGGACAAAGCTCCAGAAAACCAGACAAGAAGTCACGAGAAGACCACTCCGGAAAGAACTCAAAAACAACCCCTGGCCCCAAGCCCAGCTGTTTCTACCTCCAATGTGAATTCTGTCAATATAAAACCAAGCGAATCTTCCCGTACAACGACTCTGTCGGTATCGCCCGAAATAGCCATGGATCGATGGTTGAGAACAGAGATAGTGGACTTATTTGGTGTCGGCTTCGGCAACAAAGAAACCAACTTTGCCTCGTTTGGCCTGGCTGAACTCTTAGTCCCTGACTGTGCAGACGAAATCTTTGTCGAAATTCTCACGGAGTTGGGTACTCCAGGTACCCAATTGCCTTTTTTGTACTTGTTTGACGTGTATAGCAAGGCTTTTGCCTCACGCAGAATACTCCTGAAAAAAACTGCCGATTACGAGACAAAAATAGCCTTCTTGGCGGCAGTTTCATCCTACTGTGCCTCCTATGGCCTAATTTGCTTTCAAGTACCGGAAATGATCATTGGTAACAACTTACAGGATACTATACTGTATCTAATTGAAAGACAGGACTTACACACGCTTCTAGCAGATATTGTGGCTAAAGCAGCAGAGCAAGAGGCCGTTTTGGATGTGGCCAATGTGATCTTCCCACACATGACTGAAAAACTTCACCTCATCAATGTGAACAATCCCGAGTACACCAAGTACCTCACACTTTGGGAAACTTTGGTATCTTTGAAGCCTATCAGCGCCAGTTTTTCCCAGATCGATACATTCCACCCCTCAGATGCCTCCAGTGGCTTGCAGTTTGAAAACAGAACGTTACTTGGTTCATTGTTGAAGTTATCTCCTCTTCATCCCAAGGTTTGCACATCATATTTCATGGCAGGCCAAATCCCTACTACAGAAATTGAGCTTACTAACATTCAATTGGCGCCGCTTTTTTCTACCATCCAGAGTGAATATAAAGTATTGATCGAGCGCTTGTGGTTTATTTTGGATAAGCTTATTCGTGGCTCAGTCCAGACCAGACAAGATATCATGAAGTGGTTTGCCGATTTGGCCAATATTTCACACTTACGTACGGGCTCTTACTCCGACCCAAAGAAATTGGCGGGCGATGGGTTCATGTTCAATATTTCCTACTTGTTGATACGTTTGAGTTTGCCCTTTTTGAATTACCCGAATTACTCCAAACTTGACAAAATTGATCCAAATTTTTTTGGCGGAAAGAACAAATTGTTGGACGTAAAGGAGGAAGCGCGAGTCTATGCCTCTACCACCGAGGCTGATGAATTCTACAAGGATGCCATGGAAGAAGAATCGAACTTCATCTCAGACTGCTTCTACCTCACGCTAGCATACCTTCAATACGGTATAGGCGGTGTAATTGTCAACTACGATAAGATGAAAAACTACCAGCGTTCGTACAGACAACAAAGAGAAGCACAGAGCAGACGTTTGGGAGAAAACAACCGATTGGTAGCCGGTTTCATCATATTCATCAATAACTCTAAATGTTTCAGGTGGGTAGTTGAAGCGTTTTCCTTCAATAGGGTGCTCAACTTAGAAATATTTGATTTCATTGTGGGGTCAGCTCAATTCTTTTCCAGAACAATAGATCCCAGCCACAAACATCCGTCCCCAAAGCTTTCAATCCCAACTTTCCAAGTGGAGAAGACCACTCAACTTGATGACAATGAGTTCTTAAAAACCAAGTCACCTGTTCCGTGGAAGTTCATGCCTGAATATTGCTTGGAAGGTATGATAAATTACTGTAAGTTCATCTCACGATTCCATCTTAATCCTTTGACAAATAACGAAGAAAAGTTAGCCATAATGACAGAGTTTCTTGTGGCATTGTTAAGGTGTCCAGAGTTGATTGGAAACCCTCACTTGAAAGGGTCTATCGTTGAAATTCTTTTCTATGGAACCATTCCTTCCCAATTTGGCGATCCAGGCTACTTGTCCAATCTTTTCAGCGGTAATCCTATTATCAAGAATAATATTTTATATTCACTTTTGGATATTTATGTTATCATTGAGAAGACAGGTGCTTCATCGCAATTTTATGACAAATTTAACAGCAGATACTACATTTCTAAGATCATTGAAGAACTTTGGGAGAATTCTTTCTACAAAGTCCAGTTGAGTGATTATTCCAGAAACAAGGTGGAATTTTTCATTCGTTTCATTGCGCGTATGTTAAACGATACTACCTACTTGTTTGATGAGGCTTTCAATGAATTAAACAGCATCCATAACTTCCAAGTGGAGCTTGAAAAGCGGGAAGCTGGAGCTGAAGAAAACGTGGAGGAATTCGGTACCCTGGAAGAGCTCGAGGAGAAATTGCAATCAGCAGAGAAGAAAGCCAAATCTTACATGGGATTAGCCAATCAGACCATGATGCTTTTCAAATTGTTCACCGAACAAGTCCCGGAAGGGTTCACTATCCCTGAACTCGTTGATCGTTTAGCGGGTATGTTGGACTACAATTTGAGCTTAATGGTGGGGCCCAAGTGCTCCAACCTTAAAGTGAAATCACCCGAGAAGTACGAGTTTGAGCCAAAAAAAATTCTTGCCGATATTTGCCAAATTTATTATAATTTGAGCCAGCAAAGAAAGTTCGTGCAGGCAGTGGCTCGAGACGGAAGATCGTTTGACTTTCAACTATTTGGCAGGGCAAGAGACATTTTGTTGAAGAGGACAGGTGCCCCTCAAGAAAAAATTGATCGATTCTATGCGTTCGGTGAGGCTGCAGAGAAAGAACGGCTCTCGATCGAACAAGAGGAGGAAGAAATGGGTGAGGTTCCAGAGGAGTTGTTAGATCCTCTCATGTATACCCTCATGGAGGATCCAGTGATACTTCCAGGCTCTAAAGTTACTATGGACAGATCTACCATTAAAGCGCATTTGCTCAGTGACCCAACCGATCCATTCAATAGAATGCCTTTGAGTCTTGAAGACGTTATTGACGATGTGGAAATGAGGGAGAAGATCCGTTCATTTAAAAGTGGCAAGAGAAGTACATAGTTGATAGTAAATATTAGGCTGTCTACACATAGAGTGTCATAAAATGAACCCCCACAAATAAAGAAAAAATCAAAGAGCTACAGATGAAATTACCGAGTTGTACAGCTATATTAATACCATGATATTATGTAAGTTTAAGCCTTGAGGGCGTAGACCTTCTTTGGGAAGGCAAGTTGTTGCTTCTTGGCCTTGACGGTCAATCTAGCAGCATCTTCCTTGGACAAAGCTCTTCTCAAAGCTCTGGTCTTCTTGGCTCTCAAGTCCTTTGGAATCAACTTCTTACCAGCGTACAATTCTCTGACGCTTTGTCTTTGGTTGGCGTTGATGACAGTCAAAACTCTAGCGATGTTTCTTCTGACAACGGTGATTTGTGGGACAGCTGGCTTGGTGACCTTTTGAACCTTCAAAGAGGCCAACTCTTGCTTCAACTCGAGCAATTGAGTTCTCAATTGTTCCTCGGACTTGGATCTCAATTCAGCAGCTTTAACGACGGCCTGGAACTATGTTAGTAACTCGTTACATATTGTAGGGATGGATTCTTCAGAATTTACGATTTGGAATAGTCCTTGTTATCATTTTTAAACAGGAAGAAATATTCTTGGGGGTATTCTTGGAGGTAGCTTTTAACTCTTTTTTGATACCGATATCACATGTTTATTTTCTCACGTTCAAGAAGATGTCCTCTTTTCGATATAGGCACAGTGACGTGGATGGTGATTTGGGTTCTTTTGCTCTTGGTTCAAATTGTATGTGAAACATTTTCTTGAGCATAGCGGAAGATATTCGATTAGAGGAGAATAGAGCTTTTTCGATTTCCGTTTCGGTCTAGTTAAATCCATGATGGTTCTTCAAAGTATGGGAATATATGGGAGTTCTTCTCATGCAATGCTCTCTCCGACATTTCTCACACGGATAAAAACAGACAAGTATGGGCGAACATGACGGGTGTAGTAATTAAAACATTTATGACTCAACAAGGACTATTTCTGGCGATTATCACGACCGTCTGTAACGTTTTTCTGGACACGAGGCTACATACCATTTTGTGTATTGGATTTAGTATGGGACTTTTCTCGATGAGAAATCGAGACAAAATTTTCAACTGGGTCTGAGGCGAGCCCAGCGAGAGCGTGCTGCCTGCATGCAACCGTATCTTGGTCGCTGCCAATGGCTTGCGTGGGAGGGTGCTTGTCCTGCACCCTGTCACTGGAGGTTTGGGCACGTGCGAATTAGGGTATTAGCCCTCATGTGTTGCTGGTGAGTTGGAGTGCACGGAGCACCAGCTGGTGAGGCAAAATGCCGCTCACTTGGGGGTTATACGCGCAATAACTTGCGTCTTACGATTCCCTTCCTGAACCACTGTGAGATTCTTGGCAACTCAGTACTGAGGCTGGTCACATGACAAGGTACTATACAAGGAATATACAAGACACTATTGGAGATTACAACGATGATATAATGGCTGATCTTTGTTTCTTTTGGAATGATCTCAGTGGTATATGAAGCATAATGAAGCATTATCTGCTTTTTTTTTTGTTTTGAACCGAGATTGCTTTTAAATCGGCTTGACTTTTCCTTTTCCTTTTCCTTTTCCTTTCTTTCTTTTTTCTTCAATCTTTCACGAAATTTCCCCATATTCTTCAGTGGGTGAGGATGTTTTTAACGTGGATGATCCATGTCCCGGGATTTTTCTAGATGAAGGAAACCCAAGAGCATTTAAAGATCAAGAGAATTGAGCGAAGTTTTTGGACATTTTTTGTTCCTTTTCTTGAAGCCCCTATCTACAATTTTTTGAAGCATTGGTTCAAGATGATTGCGGCTGACATTCCAGAAGTGTGATATCCTAAACTGGAAGCTCTGAGTCTCAGATTACCACACACCACTCATCAAGTGCAACAACCCAAAGATAGTAGGGTTTAAAACAGGTACTTTATGAGAAATTCAATTTGAATGGAGTCTGTTTCTTGGGTTAATTCCATTTTTATTTTTATCTATTTCTTTATTTCTTTATTTTTTTTTTTTTTCGTTCCATACAAATCTTTACGCATCACTTTTTTCTGTACATGATAGTCTGTTGACCCCTGTTTTATCTTCTTTTCGATCAAACCTATACATTTTTTTAGTTTAACCCCAGCCGTCAGGTTGATTGAACACAGACATCTTATTTTAAAAGTGAGTGTACAGCAAAAAGAAAAAAAAAAATGAAACAGATCAACATTTATAATATGCTGCTGTGGCCCTACCCCACTCTCACTGTCACTCAATGTACTGTCCCCCACTCGGGTGTCTACGCAAGGTCTGACAGACCCCACGAATCCTCCAATTGGGTGTAAAAGGGACTAAAATTCAAGTAGAATAAAATGAGTAACAATATTTACAAAACATTTTTTTTCAAATAGTGAAAAAAAACAAATAATCCAACAGAAAACTACATCAAATTAGTCACATTTCATGCATTGAGGGTGTGTGCTCCCCTGGCCCCGGATTCTCCGGAGAAACGGGAACTGCTACATAGTAAACACAATACACTTACAAGAAAAGGTCATGGGAAACAAAAAGAGAGAGAGCGAGAGAGCACGGGCTAGGCAACATGCATCTAGTTGGACTTTCTCAAGTTGTTGGACAACCAGTCCAAACCGTCATACAAACCATCACCAGTGGTGGCACAGGTCGATTGAATGTACCAAGGTCTTTGTCTGATGGAATGCAAGCCCAACTTCTCAGTGATCTCAGCGGCGTTCATGGCGTTAGGCAAATCCTGCTTGTTAGCAAGAACCAACAACAACGCGTTTCTCAACTCGTCCTCGTTAAGCATTTGTTGCAACTCCTCTCTGGCCTCGGCCACACGGTCTCTATCGTTGGAGTCCACCACGAAGATGATACCCTGGGAGTTTTGGTAGTAGTATCTCCACAATGGTCTGATCTTGTCTTGTCCACCGACATCCCACACCGTGAAGGAAATGTTTCTGTACTCAACGGTCTCAACGTTGAAACCAATTGTAGGGATCGTGGTCACGATCTCACCAAGCTTCAACTTGTACAAGATGGTGGTTTTACCAGCACCGTCCAATCCGACCATCAATATTCTCATTTCCTTGTTACCAAAGAGGTTGCTGAACAACTTGGAGAAAGACAAACCCATTTTTGCGGATGTTTTGTTGTTTGTTTGTTTTGTTTTGTTATTTTCGAACTGGAGCTCGGAAGTCTAGTTTCTATGAGTTTGATTGGTTTTCGTTTCAGTGGTAGTCTGATGTTTTTCGAACCAATAAGCAGTAGCTTTTTTTTTTTCTGGGTGCTATCGGATCAACGATTCAGCTTCAAAGAAAAAAGGGGATAAGAGTCAAGTATGTGGGTTAACTTGCTACTGAAGAGTTTCTCAGGGGTAGTATTCGCCTTTGAAACGGGGATTATTCTTTTTAAACGGAGCACTAGAAAGAGGTGTTTCTGTTTGAAATCAGGATGTCGAATCTAATTGAACAGCAAATCGCGGGAATATGGACACCGTACAGGCACAAAAAAGGGCGTGCGCGCCCCAGCTTTTCGTCTACCGCGTCCCGTCCCGCCTCGCCTCCCGCGGATCACGCTGCTGGCTAAATGCATTGGCGGTGGTGACCGTCGGGTGAATATGTTATAGAGTGGTCTAAAATCAGACGTCACCTATTTTTTTTCTTCTTCTTTTTCTTTTTGTTCTATGTTGTCAATTACTATTGCGTTTAGTGGGTTTAGTGATTTATGGACCTCACGTGAAACGAAACTGTGCCACTTAAAACTTTGCAAGAATCAATTTTGAATGTGTCTTTTTTCTCGATTGGTTTCGTGTCGTGTGGCCCTGATATCGCCCGGTGTTCCTGGACTCAGTCTCTGGCTTGAGCACAATTTCGCGTCGTATAACATGCTGAGTCTCCTTCCGCGATGAATTAAACATTGATCCCGGCATCCAAAAAGATTCAAACTATCTATGTTCCTACCGGTATCACGTGGTTTAATAATACTTTTTTTTTATTTAAAAAAATAAAAAAAAATAAAAAAAATAAAAAAAATAAAAAAAATAAAAAAAATAAAAAAATAAGAAACAAAGAAACAAAGAAACAAAGAGAAACAAAGAGAAACAAAGAGAAACAAAGAGAAACAAAGAGAAACAAAGAGAAACTAATGGAAAACACAGTCACAACAAGAGATGGTAGTAGTTTGCCTTGCATACTGGACAATACAAAAGTATGGAAAAGAATGAGACCATATGGTTGCGTGTGAGGGTGCAGATGCTCGAAATGAAAGTGTTCGACACGTCATGTCCCACATGAATAGACAGGATTTCGTGGAACAAACGACGGTATAAATACCATTGTGTTCGCAAAAGATTTTTCTTATTCTTGCTATTGTTCCCAATTGTTGTCCTAACAGTCTTACTTGAATTGATGGAAATAGACGCATGAAGTACGGGATATGAAGAAATAATTCGACAACGTCTGTTCACGACCGCGACCATGGAGCAGCACCTTGAGGGATTTGGCCCAGGAACACACCCACAGAAGGTATAAGAAAAATGAGATGAGAGACCCTGTTTATTAAATAAAATCACTGATTAATAAGATTTAGTGTTTTTTTTTTTTTTTTTTTTTTTTTTTTTTTTTTTTTTTTTTTTTTTTTTTGAGAATATCGAGAAAGATCATTCGACAAAAAATTGCTTACCCCATGGTTGAGTGAAGGTGGAATTGGAACGGAATCGGAATCGGAAACAGCCCTGAACTAAAATTAAATAAGTACGGTGCTTGATTGTGGTTCACTGGGTAAATTTCATTTAATCAGATGTAGTTTTTCCAGCTCCTGTGTTGATTCAGATACCGCTTCAGCCGTTTTTACTATCACTGTCAGACAGGCTATTTCGGAGCTTAATCATATTCACCCAGGGTTTTTACAATAACTCTACGCATGTTATGGTTCATGAAATATGTAAAAATTTACATTGATTCCGTAATGGGAAGAAGAAAACTGTTATTTTCCTTCTGTTTCCTATCCATGTGGTACTCCTAAAGACGAAACTCGTATGATTTCTGATGGAATTTTTACCACACATGAAGATACTTCACTATCCCATAGTCAAGTATAACCCAGACCAACACTCAATACTATTATTGAGTCAACAACAAGAAAGCAACCTTGGTCTTTTAAACGGTAAAATTGACTCACTCGCGAAGTCAAAATCTACAATGTCAGTACTTCGTTAATAAAAGTTTTACAAATCTCCCCCACACTGACCATCTAGACTAACAAGCCGGGAAATTTCAGACCCCGAAACTTTAATCAGAGCGAGGTGTTTCAACTAGAGTGCCATAATAATTCAAGAATGTGGGTGTGCCAGTTTTTTCTAATGCCTGCCCACATCACAGATCCGTAGCACTAATTTACCCAGAGTCTACAAGATTCAAGTGCACCAGCTCTCATGATATTATATATTGATGCAAAGTAGAAAGAGCAGGGGAAAAAATGCAAAGCAATTGAATGCAAAAGGGGAGTACCGAGTTACTTCCCCAAATTAACCTTAGAATGGGAATACAGCTGCAACGCACGAATAAATACGGCATAGTTGACGCTGTTGTTATCAGGCTCCCAATACATCTCACTAAGGCGGATGTGCCATGGCGGGTAATCCTGTAAATCTAGCACAGGGCCAAAACACACCAAGAGGTCGGGTTCAGGCCCCACAAGCTCATTGAGTTCCTCGTCAATAAGGGCTACGGTGATATCTTCCACCGCTAACTCCTTGTTTACAGAAAGCTCGCTGATGGTCTTGGTAAGCTCGACAATCGTGGGTTTACCATCAACATGCGAAAGGAGTGAAATCTCCAAATCCGGCACTGACCCCGGGTTGCTGGCAAGTGTGGTGTTTGAGTGTGGCACCTTTAGGGTGAAGTTTGGTGGGGGATTCCCGAAATACGCGAGGAGGTTTTTGCTGATGTACCGCTGTAATTCGGGCAAATGATTCTTCACCGCTCCGTTATACTCGTAGATGGTAAGGCTCGGGATTCCCAGGCTCAACGTCCATGCCGCCAACTCGGAAATGTCGGCAATCACTCCCTGTACCCCACCATTTTCGTCATCGTCGCTGCGCAAATTCACAATACAACTGATCCTTTTCGGGATCTTGCCAAGCTTCGTCACGTCGTTCCGGATCACTCGAGGGGAATTATTGGGGAAGTACGTCATGGAAAATACCCGGAGCCGCAACTTATTGTAGACGAACTGCACATTTCGCCAGATCGACATGATGAAGAATACTGTCAAAAGTACGGTGTGTCTGAGGAAGAACACCGCAGGATCCACTAAGGAAGGGGATTTAGTCTTGGATTTCATAGTCATGATGCCATCCAAATTTCCGACGGAGTTTCGTGGAATAAATTCGAAGAGGAGAAAACAGAGTCGAAACTTAAAGTGTGTATGAGAGAAACCTGTTTCTGGCTGCGCTGGGTGTGTTTCACTTCTGTGCGCACGCCTGCAAAAGGTTATGGGTGGAGATGTACGGGTGCAAACTGCGGCTGGTGGGCTTTAGACACAATGCTAGAGAGGCTTCCTCTGTATACGGGTAGAATATTGAGCAGGAAATAGAGTTTGGGGGTATGTAGGCGGGAAATTTGAATTCAACAATAAAATGGGGGTGTTTATTTCCTAAGAACAAACGTATAGCTCGTCGAACATTGTTATTGAGGTGTATTCGCAGCACATGTCCTTGTTATACTAGCCAGCATGTCGCGAATTTTGAATGATGCTGCGTAGACATGTTGAGACTCGAGCCGATGTGATGTGAGGTGTATAAGAGAAGAGATCCTAACAAGATTAATATTTTTGAGGGTAATTTTTCTCATTTAATATGAATATTTTGGGCTTTTTATTGCACTTAAAAAAATTGTAGATTCCTGGTTTCCTTTTTTTATGAATGGTGTATTAAGTGAATTAGGTTTGGTTTAACTAATGATATTAATTTAGTTTTTGGTGCGCATTACTTAAAGTTACGTATTGGTATATGATCAAATTCCTCTAATACATTCCTCTAATTTTACACTGTACATCCAATTTGTAAAATTTCTGAGTCTAATCTCTCTTTTGAAAGATGGTTGACCGAACTAACATGAATAAATGTTTCAATGAAAACATGGAAATCATTCAAAGACAAATATGAGGGTGTGTGTGTCGGGGGTTTCCTCTGTAGCTGTAACGATCATTCATTCTTGACTTATGCACTCTTTTCCCCTGGGAGCTAGGATACAACGAATCAAGATTTCTGCCGGAAAGAGAGCGATCAAAAACTTCAAAAATCATTAGTGAAGTATTATAAATCACCCAAAAATAGATATCTAGTTGAGCTACTTTACTGGCTATGTAAAAGGCAGGGAACTGTTCGGGTCAGGGTATGAGGCTGACTTTTAGTATTTCATCACGGGGCCCTTAAATTACCAGTTTTATAGTATTTGACTTCTCACCTTTTTAAATAAATCATGTAAAAAAAAAAAAAAATGAATATCCAAAGACAAACTTAAAAAAAGGCGACTCGATATTTTTCCAGATTTAGCTTCTTTCAATCTTATGATAAATGATTGAATAGCTTGCTGAGCTAGGTGGTGTTGGCCAAAAACTTGACAATTGGGGCGAACGGTGCTTTCCTTATTATGGCTGCTAATAAGATGTACTTAGGCATTCAGAACGTCATCACATTTCTAACGGGTTGATATTAATTTATTGTTGGCCGACACGGTGGTTTCTAAACAAGGACCACAAGAATAAAACTTAAAAGCCCACTTCTAATATACTTTAAGAAGTTTCCTTGAATCAAGAAAGTGGATTTTAATTCTAATCTCAATTCGAGTAAACTATTAACATTACCTTTTAAAGCTCGTCGCTTCTATTATCCCAGATACCACCTAGTAAATCTTTGGTATGGCTAAATTTCCAAATTATTAAAAGTAGCGGCTATGTAAGTAATAATACCGAGAGTCAAAGAACAGGTTTCGCCATAATGTGAAACAAGCGCACAAGGTGTTGGTTCACATTGATCATGGAGTACACACATTAGTTGAAGATAATACTTCGCCATTCCACCCATTTTGTCGTGTTATCTTGAAAAGAATATTTGTATTTGTATTTGTATTTGTTGATTGTGAAAACACAAGAGTTCTCGTGTTGGAAAACACATACAAAAAATCTTCTTAATTAGAAAAAAAAATGGAGTAAAAGGTGATAAGTGGTTATTACAACACTGTGGCTCAAAACCATACTGCGTGTCCTATAAATGATACAGTATATTACCATATGTTCCCCATGAATTTTCTCGTTGTAACGAAAAATTAGAGAATTACACTCATCCTCGTACGAAAGCAAATTATCGTTAAAAATTCTAGCTGCTTAAACAGAAATGAAGTGTGCACCTTCATGTGTTGTGTTCAATTGTTTGTTACGTGATGTCAGTGTTACTGTCTAATAGCGAGGTCTCCTAAGGAGCCTGATGCTCATTTGGAAAATTCCTACAAAATTAACAAACAATTCAACACACATGCCTTGGAATCCAAAAATATTCCTATTTGATCTTGGTTATATCCTACTACTCTCGAAATATGGAACTTGTCTTTTTCATTGTGCTTCAACTTACTTCAAAAACGTGGGGGACTTTTAATTTTGCTTCACCTTATCTAAAGCCACGAGCACTGCCCCAAGACCGAGCACCATGGCCCCCGCACAGAAAAGATGAGAGACGGTCCAAATCACATTGAAGCTTATCGAAAGCGAAAGACTGGGGAACAAAAGCAAAAACCAAACCAAACCAAACAAAACAAAAAGAACGAAAAAACGAATAAAATAAACCAAAATGAATTTAGTGGAAACCATTTCTTTTGTGTTTGTTTATTTGTGTCCGATTTGTTTTACCTTATAGTTTTTAACTTTTACTGAAAGATCAGAGAGGAGCCCAACGACCCACGCCCCACGCCCCACGCTGCCACCGCACGGTTTACGAGCTTCTCCACTATTGCCTCTTGCATGCGTGCTTCTATGAAATCTTTTTCTACTTTTTTTTTTTTTTTTTTTTTTCTTTCTTTCTCATAACACCCCATGCTACATCCCGAGGTCTGTTTCCACTCCTCCATAGATCGAATTTTTATGCCTAAATATTCCCCGTCTTGAAGATTTTATATATCTAAAATTCGAATACTGTACCGCATCACGCTTCTTTTTATCTTGTGCCTCTAAGAACCCAGGCCAGGCCCAACGCCTTGCTTTGTCGTTCCATTTATGCCAAGAGGATAAAAATTAACATTACAAATCCAACAGATAACCCCATTTTTACGGTACTTCTCTGTATTTGGCAGTAACGACTGAACTTTTAATTTTAGAGCGACACTTCTGCCCCAAAAACATTTCTACACCAAAGACATTACACCAAAGACATTTCTACACCAAAGACATTTCTACACCAAAGACACTTCAGTCCCCATAACATGCCTTTCAACACAATTTCACGCAAACTTGAAGGACTTCTATATGACAACACCATAGAGGAGGAGGCCTTGCGCAAAGTCCGCCAGAAATCATCATCTGGAAGCGCCATCTTCGTCGGATTAGTGGCTGCGGTAGGAGGCTTTTTGTATGGATACGACACGGGCCTCATAAACGATATAATGGAGATGGCGTACGTGAAAAAAGAGATTCCATCAAATCACATGAACTTCAGCGTGCACGAGCGGGCTCTCGTCACGGCCATCTTATCCTTGGGCACATTTTTTGGCGCGTTGGCTGCGCCCCTTATGTCTGATTCATACGGCCGCAAGTCTTCAATTATTTTTAGTGCTGCGATCATCTTTAATGCGGGAAACACACTCCAGGTTTCTGCAACCGACGTGGGGCTACTCTGCGCGGGAAGGGCAATTTCCGGGGTTGCGGTGGGTATTCTTTCTGCCATCGTGCCTCTCTACCAGGCAGAGGCTTCACCAAAGTGGGTCCGTGGATCTATTGTGTTCACATACCAGTGGGCAATCACTTGGGGGCTCCTTATAGCGCTGGCCGTTTGTCAGGGAACCCGTAAGATCAACAATAGTGCTTCTTACCGTATTCCAATTGGCGCCCAGTACACATGGTCCATATGTCTCTGTGTGGGTATGCTTTTTCTCCCTGAAAGCCCGCGCTTTTACGTCCAGAAGGACAATATCAAGGGGGCTCTTGATTCTTTGACCAAACTACGACGGCTTCCCACCGACGACCCGGATTTGATTGAGGAGTTGGTCGAGATCAAGGCAAACTATGACTACGAGATGTCCTTCGGGAAAACAACCTATCTAGACTGTTTCCGGCTGGGCGGAGGCCGCCATAAACAAGGGCTTCGTATTCTTACGGGAATAGGCGTGCAGCTCTTTCAGCAGTGCTCGGGAATCAACTTCATTTTCTATTATGGGGTCAACTTCTTCGCTTCAACCGGCGTGAAAAACTACTACCTAATGTCTTTCATCACCTATTTGGTGAACGTAATATTCACCGTACCTGGAATAATATTTATTGATATCATTGGAAGGAGAAGGCTTCTTCTTTTTGGTGGGATTGGCATGGCTATATGTAACATTCTTATTGCGATTGTCGGGGTCACGATGAACTCGCGTGAGGCAAGATCACTTGTTAGCATTATTTTCTCGTGCTGCTTCATCGCATGTTTTGCCTCTTCGTGGGGAGGGTGTACGTGGGCAATCTGTTCGGATATCTATGGAATCAGTATCCGTCAAAAGGCGGTTTCTATCACAGCATCCACCAACTGGTTGGTGAACTTTGTGTTCGCATACATTACGCCTTACTTGATTGATACTGGCGCTCATACCGCGCCTTTGGGCAATAAGATTTTCTTCATATGGGGTGGGTGTAATGTGTTGGGCGTGATTTTTGTGTACTTCATGGTCTACGAGACTAAGGGGCTCAAATTGGAAGAGGTTGATCTTATGTATCAAATCTGCGCCAACTCGCGAGCTTCAACCAAGTTTAAAAGCAGGCGCTTTGACTACTCGACCTTGGGAAATGAAAATACTATCATCCATGGCTTGGTTAGGCTGTCCTCCCCTGAAAGGGTAGCAGAGCATCTGCTGCAAGATAAATTGGAATCTAATTCGTCTTCATCACGCGGTGCGACTGGTCTCGAAGGTGCTGACCAGAATATTTTAGCCTTGCCCACACGCGACTTAACAGCTATACTCCCCGACGAACTACTTCATCCGGCAATAAGCAATACTTCGGAAGACTCCAATGGTTCAGCAAGTAGCTCTAGCACCACAGGAAATTCAGCTACAGACTACCAGAAGTACTTGAGAAATTTGCACGAAGAAGACTCGGCTAATTCGAAACACACACTGACGTCCTTCACATCTGCGTCTATCCTGCGAGGGCCACTTAGCTCAAAGAATCATGGTCACAATGCGAGATCAAAATCGTTAATTTCGGTGCAGTCACAAGCGGGAAAATCAATGGCTAAATCAGGTTCGCATGCATCTGAAAAAAATATATTGAGCGAACAAATGAGCTTACAGATCAACGAAAGTGGTAACATGAAAATCATTGCTGTTCCTTTTTACAATGACCCGCCGAGCGACTCCGACAGCGATGACTAATGACCAATGCTGTACATAAAAAAGCAAGCAAGCAACCAAACAAAAGAAAATCCTGCAACTACCAAAAAAATTCGAGCTGAAAACTGGAAAAAACTCCCTCCGGTATGGTTTCAGGAATATACGGACACTATTGTATTGCCAGACAAACAGCAATCAATATTACCCAAAATACCTTAATTTTTTGCGTTGCGAGATTATAGCCTCGGCTGTAATAACCTTGCCGATTTGGTGCGCATTTCATCATAGAAGCGTCAAACGTATACAGATTCAAACAGAATGTGTCTCGAATAGGAAAGCTGACTCGCCATGCAGTATACACATTCCTCTTTGGGTTGTGGATATCATATGCCGGTGGTTACTCCTTACAACATAAAAACAGGGATTTAATCATGTTCTCGCGAAGTGATTTTTGGGAGATGAATAATATAATCAAAGAAAGGTGTTGAAGAAAAATAAAACACCAGTGAGGCGTCATACATTGGTTTTCTGATGAGGTTTTGTGAGACCCACATTTTGCCGAAAACTTCCGGCGTGCATGACAAACAACGAACCCCCTCGGAAATGCCCTCGGTCCACGCAGCACACGTCGGAACTCTGCATGATTGTCTAAACATTGCGAGGCATCACACATGAGGTTAATTTTACTGCCAATAACATAAATTGTTCACAAAGACGCTCGAGGGATGCTGGTGATGTCCAGTGCAAATCAACAGGGAAGTAAGCAAATACATAAGCAGATAACAAATAAAATGATCACCAAGCGCTTTAGCAGTCCCCTAACTTATTATTTTAATTTAACCTTTCGCACGGGTGTTGGCCCACCGATTGCTCCAGGATCTGCCACATTATGCTTGCTCCGTAGGTGCAATTGCTCCGGTGTACGGATGTATACACGGTAACTGCAGTGTTTGAATTGACAAGACGTAATCCTCAGTCAATAGAATAGGCTCAAAATCCCCACAACAGCCACATTTTTTCATCAAAATGTCAGAAACGAAAGACTACACGATCCACGAGGCCGCCCGCGAGGATAAAGTACTTATTGTACAGAATTTGGTCAACGAAAACCCCCGGCTTGCCATCTTGAAAGATGATGACTCGCGCACACCTCTTCATTGGGCTTGCACGATGAACAACGAGCGAATTATCGACATCCTTCTACCTTACATCAAAGTGGACCTAGATGAAATTGTAGATGACAGCGGATGGACCCCTGTGCACATTATGGCAGCTCTAGGTAACTTGAAGGTGCTCAAAAAGTTCATGGAACGCGACCCGCGACCTGATATTGATTTGGCTACTAACACAGGTGCAACGGTTCTTCATTTGGCCGTGAGTAAGAACCACTATGATCTTGTTGCTGAGCTTATTCACACGTATAAGTGCTCTGTAAGGGCTAAAGACCGTAAGGGGTACACTGCGTTGCACCGTGCGGCGGCCATTGGAAGCCAACCGCTCATCCGGATGTTAGTAGAGGCAAAGGCGAATGTTAACGCCACCGATCGTGACGGGTGGACTCCACTCCATCATGCACTCGCCGAAGGTCACGGTGACGTAGGTGTGTTATTGGTACAGCTAGGTGCTGATACGGGCGTGGAGAATGGAGCTGGAGAAACACCAGCGGCTGTAGCCACTGACGAGAATGTGCGAAGATTTTTTGAAAAAGGGATCTAAGGATTCATCCAGTCACGAAAACCATCATAATATGTAAATACCAAGTGTTCAGAAAGTACTAAGCGCCCTTCTGACCACCTATGAGCGTATACGACTGGTGCACGGGGTGTAGCATGCACATTCATACTTTTATGTTGGGCGGTTGTGCCATTAATCAAGATCCATCAGCACGGCCCTATCTAACCACTTAAAGCGGGAAGATCAGTAATACAAGTTGTACAAGAAATGAACAAACAAGGGAAAGAAAGATTCAAAAGTGAATCCCAAAAAATGCTGAAGCAAGGGGGTATGGCTGCAAAAAAAACAAAAAAGTAACAAAATAAACGTTAGCGCTTTAGCTAGGAACATGCATCTGTATATATTTTTTGTTTGGCCATGGAAGCAAAGAAGCAGGGCACACAGAGGGGCACCTGCACAATGATACCCTCGGAAATCTGCGGCGCCCGTTTGAGCACAAAGCAAAATATTCTATGTACAGGTCCAGCTCCCCGTTCGTGCATGATGCCGCTCTCTTTTCACCCATTGCCTCAGTTGTTGCTATGGTATGCTTCCCGGAAAACGGAAGTATATATATCCAAATGGTCCTGGATTTGCGAACTTCCTTTGTATTTTTTTTCCTTTACTCCCAGTTTTTACGTGTATCTTCATAGAACCTATATATTTCTGTTCTTTGTGTACCCATTTGACTCAGTCGTCGTCATCGTTACTTCACTAATTTCATCAGTTAGCCGTTTGTTTTTCAGGCTTACTAAATTCCGTGGTTCAAATTAATCCTTATTTAACCGCCACCCCCCGAGTTTTCTTATTTTGTTGAAGAATACTCCTACCCAAAACACAAAACCACAAAACCCATAATTCAAAAAAATGTTGGCCATCGGTGATACTATCTTGAGATCCTTCAACTTCGTTGTTTTGGTGATCGCTCTCGGATTGACCGGCTCTCTTGCCGCTACTACTGTCACCCAGCTGAACCCACAGGTTAACTTTGCCGTTTTCGCTGCTGCGTTCGCCATCTTGACCTCCACCTTCTACGGTGTCTTGGCCTACTTCATCGCTGCGTTCGCCTGGCCTGTTGTCTTGGCCCTCTTTGACTTCTTGAACATCGTGTTCACTTTCGCCGCTGCTACTGCCATTGCCGCCGGCATCAGAGTCCACTCTTGTAACAACGAGGACTACCTTGACAACAACACCATCACCCAAGGAAGCACCGGTAGATGCAGAAAGGCCCAAGCTTCTGTTGCGTTCCTTTACTTCTCCTTCTTCATCTTCGTTGCCTCCGGTATCTTCTCCGTCATTTCTGTTTTCAAGGGCGGTTTGTTCGGTGGTTCCAAGGGTGGTTCCAAGGTCTAAGTAGAGTTCGGAACTCAAAATTACCCGTTGCTCATCTTTTATCTTTCTAATAATAATAAAAAAGCTTTAGGTGCGAGATTTTAAAGTGAACACGACTCGCGAAATTATGACGTGGTTTTTGCTCACGATCTAGTTTTTTTTTTGTCGCTAATTCATCCATACCTCAAAATAGGCAGCATCGATCCTTTTGTATTCGGTGATTAGCCCTATGTTTTATATAGTGTAAAAAATATAATGTTCGAAAAAAGGGTGTCATATTTAAATGCTTTATTATGGACAATGCGTTTATGGTACTTGCTAGCGTTGGTTCTGGCGCTTCTTTTTCTCCCTTTCGTATTGGTTCTTCTCGGCTCCTTCCACTGTAGAGATGGAGTTGACAATGTTGGCCATCTTGCGGTGGTAGTCTGAGTACATCTCCTTTTTCTCCTCGATTTGTTGTCTGGCAACAAACTTGGTCTGTTTTCTGATGTCCTTCAACACCAGCTTCTTTTCCTTCTTGATTTGTGCCTTCACCTTGTTCATCTCTTGTCTCTCCCTGTTTATGTCGTATGACTTCTTGTCGGGGTTAAAGTTTTCTTCGAACTTAGGTGCAAATGTCTGGATGGCCATCTTCTTGTGCTCTTGCAAGGTTAATGGCTTTCTGCTCAGTCCCTGGTTTTGGAGGAGTTTACTGTACCTGGTCATCATTTCTCCTAATTTGGGCAACTGTGCACTGTAAAACCTGGCAGTAACCTTCAAAACGGTAGTGAACGATTGCAAGATTTCAATGCACGCCGTCTTTTCTTTCCAAACAGTGACGCACTTGTCCATGAGCGAAATGGCTCTTCCAAGCAACTGAAACTTAAACAAAGATTCGTCTTTCGGCGTTTCAAATAACGATTGCACCTTCAAAGGGGAATCTTCAAGTGGTTGTGGCTTGTATGTTTTGCTGATGTTGAGGCTTGCGTGGCGTGCAACCCCTGAGAGGATGCCATCAATAGCAGCCAGCTCTGGCAAAAGGATTACAATACATCTTTCCAAGAACTTGACCACCTCAGGGTCAAATCTCTTGGCAAAGGATTGGTAGCTCAACAAAATCTCACACACTAACAAACCCTGGCCCAAGTGTTGAACGGTCAAAGAGTCGCGAGCACCAATGCATACACTCAAGTACTGGTTCAAAAGAATAAGAGCCGGCGTTACCACCAAATGGTAGTGGTCGGATGTGGAAAAGAGGTATCCCAACACAACGAAGAACACCAAGTCCTTCTTTTCAAGTTGGAGCTTGACTAATCTGTCCTCAATCTCAACCATGGTATCTCTGATAACCCCTACGAGTGCTTCGTTGTACTTTTCGGCCAATGTCCTCAAAAGATGGGTAAGCTCGTTCACCAGTTTGGAGTCAGCGTCGTCCTTGTTGCTCACAGCTAAGATATGCTGCAAAAGTACCCCAACAAACTGGTCAGTTTTCTGCTTATTGCCTTCCGCTAGACGTGGCTGGTATAATTCGAGGATCTTCTTTATGTGAGCTAGCGTCTGTTTGAGGTTCATGTTTTGAGTCTGCTCAGCAAACTCCTCATAAGAAGACGGCATTGTGACAGCTGGCTTGTCGGTTCTTTTAAGTTTACGGGCATTGCTTCCAGTTCCCTCTTCAGCCTCCTCCTCGGCGGAACTTTCGTCATCTTCAGAGCCACTCTCACCGCTTACAGCGACACCTTCGTCCTCTTCACCACTTCCGGCCCAGAACTCTTCGCCCAAGTCATCGGCATCCGCCTCACTTTGGTCTGCCAATCCAGTCATTCTCTTCATTCTATCCTCCTCCAATTTCTTCATTTTATCTGCATGCTCTTTGGCAAGTTCCTCGTCAGTCTTAGTTCTGTCTGCTGGCACAGCTCTTCTGTCATATGTAAGCTCTCTGACCTTGGCATCATACTCGATGTCTTTCTGTGATTTGGGAGTGATGCTTTGGGATGTCTTAGAAGTGGAACGGAGGTCTCCCATGACGTTGGCAAAGTCGTCATCTAAATCCATGATCTCCTCCTGGGTCTTTTCAAAAGCAGCCTGTCTTTGTCTCTTGTAAAACTTAGACTTCGCAATGACCTCAGCCATGACTTCCTTCTTCGACTTTTTGCGTGCCGGCTGATCAGAAATGCTGTCTTCGTCAACGAATCTTTTCTCGGTGGATTCGCCCAACCCTTCATCGGAAAATCCCTCTTTTTCGGAAAAGTCGAGTTTTTTACCCGAGTGGGTGAGCGAAAATCCGCCGTCATCGTCATCGTCGTCATATTCATCTTCACTACCCAAAGAGAACACGTTTTTCTTTGCACTGCCCTGTCTTTCCCGGGTGAATCTTTGCAACATCTTCTCTTCTTGGGTCAAGTTCCGATTGCTTTCACCGAATCTTCTATCGATAACTCCTCCGACTCTATTTTTGCCCTTCTTTTCCGCATCATATTCCAATCTCATAGCTTGTTCCACAGAAGAGTGAGTCTTTGCGGAGTCGTTGTGCTGTTTCGAGCCTGCCTTGACGAATTTTCCGCCGGAGATGACAGTGAAATCGTGCTTGGAACGGTTGATTCTCTTGTCAAACTGGTTGAACTCCTCTCTGATTTTTCCAATTTCCTTTTTCTTTTCTTCCTGGTCTCTTCTAGTCTCGGATGGTGCGTTCTTCTTATTTTTCCTTTTGATGTTGGTTTGGCCCACGAGTCCCTTGGCCTTAAGGGCCTCCTTGAGCTGCTTTAGTTGCGATCCAGCCATTTTTCAAAAATTCAAAGGAAAGCAAGCGATAAAAACAGAGAATTATCAAAAAAAAAAAAAAAACCCTGCGTTTCCGTGGAAGTTTGGTTTAAGGTCCGCCTTTCACTTCGTACTGAGAGGTTCTCATCTCTGCGAAGGATGAGATGCCGCAGCTGTGCACATTGCAGAAAAAGTTCCGCACTCTGTACTTGGATGCGCTAACCTCATACTAACGCTAAAATATACAAATTGGACATTAAAAGTCCTTGAAAACATCAGAGACAAGATCCCGGTGTATGTCTCTCATTTTACACGTCTTCATTTCATTTCCATGCTGTTAGACACACATCATGCAAAAAATATTTCTCATGGCACAGGTATATTTTGCTTGTGTCGAATTGTTCCTCAGAAGGGAAATAATTAACTGGATTTGCTTCTGAAAAACTAACGTCCGGCTTCCTGTTTCGAAAACTGATTAATCATTCCTAAAACACCTTTGCGGCCTTTCACTCCTGACTTCATACTTGCTTCGAGAGATTGAGCAAAGTTGTAGGAATTGTCTTGCTCACTGTGATCTTCGCGCGCGCTACCGTTTGCAGCCCAAGTTCGTTTACTCAAGAGTACTGAGGACGAAGGACCCTCTGCACCGCCTGTACCAGAAGCAACTCCTCGTTGTGACTGCCCGTTTCCTTGATTTTTGCTCTTTGTAGTTTTGTTTCCGTAGCTTTCAAGGAAATACATGTATGATTTGATCATTTTGTCATCTTGGTAGTATTCATGAAGTTCGGAATCACTATTATCATCTTCTGAAATATCAGAATGCGACTGCTTTACCTTCTGGCGCAAATTTTGCTCAGGTCTGCGTTTGGGTTTCTTACCGCTTCGCTTCTTATTAAGCTCAAACATCATGTTTTTATCTTTTTCCTCGAAATTAAACATCGCAAAGTAACACACATAGCCTAGTCCATCAACATGAATGGTGTATTCTCGGAAGAAGTCAATGATTGCGCTTGAATTATTAGAGATCTTGAACCATAGAACAAATGGGGTGAGGATCAAACTCAAGATCTCATTCATGATGATGACAATTTTCAAGCTGAAAAGCTCACAGAACTTGCCCTTGACTTCAACCGTGTGAAGTTTGCCGTTCCAAGAACTTGGCAAATAATGCGTAAATTGTGAGACATACCGGAGGCTTGCTTCGGGATCATAGAAAAATGATACCCCTTGTGTGTTTAAATTTTCGGCAGTATTAGTTACAGTAGAAGTGTTGGCCGAGCTTGAAGTCACAGCCCACAAAGTACCAAATATACTGATGTAGAAAAGCGTGCTTCTATTCTGCGTGAGCTCAAATGACCAGAAGTTGTGTTCCTCATCATCAAAGAGGAGTCCAAAGATGACGAGCACTGCCAAGAAGGCACTGGAAATAAAATTCAAGAGCCGCATAACGTTAACCACAAAAACACCACCTGGAAACTGATTGATGTAGGTATTTGCTGGTCCAATTGAGAGATGTAATCTTTTGATGAAAAAATGGGATAGCTCGTTGAATTCTCGTAATTTCCACTCTGCCCATGGCGTATATTGTCTTAAACTCAATAATGATGATGGATTGGATTTGTACTCGTTAAAATACCTGAAAAAGTACAACAAGACAAAGTAAACGACGATAAACGGACAAAGAATTAAGTTAATGATCGCTGCCATCTTAAACCGGGAGCATAACTCCTGGGCCAATGCATTACGAGAAGATTCCTTGAGAATGCTTTGATTGATTTGGCCATTTTCGTTGAAGATGAAATTATTGATGCAGAGCTTGATGTTCCACTCTAAGGTTCGAGTCAAAACAGACTTACTCGAAAATATCAGGCGCATAAAAGGCGGACACGGAAGCGAGAGGTCAAGGACATCCTTGTTAATCAAAGCAATCATATAGTTTTCCTTTCGCATGATCCTATTTGCAATGTCGTGAGCATTCAATCGGACTTTCGAATTCAAATCATTGAAGAACCGAGGAGGAAGATTCGTGTTGGTGGAAGTTAACGAATTTTGGTCTTTTAACATCATTAAGCGGTCGACGATAGTGGACCATGAGATTGTCATCAATTCCAAGTCATCAGATATTCCAAGGAGGTGTTTGTAGAAGTTCAGGAGCTGTGAAAGCTTGTACTTGTAATCGAAATAAAGTTGGATGAGTCTGAGCGCTATGTATGCCAAAAACCCAACAAGTAGCACTTTAATTGAGAAAGGCACTCTGGTGAGGAGGAAATTGGGGATTATTAGGTCGGCTAACGTCAAATTGACGTCGGAATTTGACGACCAGCCATTGAAGAAGAAATCATAGTCAATGCCCCACTTGAGAAAAGTTGTGAATAACAAAATGAACACGAGGATGGAGATGTCGACCACACGCGCAAGTACAATACTGACGAAGCCCTTACCGCGGTAGTAATAGTACACGTCTATGAGAAACTCGTCCATATTGACGATATTTGCCCAGAGGTAGAGGGCCCTTTCTTTTGGTGGGATTGATATACGAGCAGTTCCCACGCGCTGGTATGGGGTACTTCCAAGTTGAGCCGGCTCTGCAAAGGGCCGTTTATACGAGAGAGGTTTTGCCAGTAGAGGAAGACCAGCTTCGTTCTGTGGCGCTGTCCTGCGCGGGCTGGGGAGCTGGAACATGAGACTGCGAGTGTTTAGATTGCGGGGAATTGCGGGGTTAGTGGTCCGTGAGGGATCATTATTAAACAGTTGAAGGGGACTTCGCTGGTGGGAAAAATACTTGCCCTGGTTTCCCCGATGGTTCGGATTGGAGGCCCCAATTATAGCAGGCGCCGGGGCGGTGGTATCCTTCGGTGCGACGCCCGTTTCACGAAGAAGCGGCGACGCTGGCGCCGGAGACTCCGAGGACGAGAGGTCCAGGTCAGATTCTGAGTCCAAGAGGTTTTTATCTGGGGCCCTAAGGAAGTCCGAATGCCATCCTGGGTGGTCGTGTGCGGGGCCAATTCTGCCGAGATGCTCTTCGCCATCCGAGCTGCTGTGGCCATCTGCCACGGCCAAGTTTTCTGCGGGTAAGCGGGTGTCTTTATTGGCGAGAATTTCTCCCGGACGGATGTCGTAAAGCTCGGACTCTGGGTCATAGTACTGGTAGTTCTCAGGAAGACGGTTATATACCGAATGGAGTCCAAAAACTCGCGAGAGAAACGTATCGCTGGTAGCCAATTTGTCCTCGCCATCAGTGTCTGCTGTTCTGGGTAGAATAGACATGATGATTTTTGTGCAACCAGTACAAAAAAAAAAAAGCTAGCGTGAAAGATATGAAAGTGATCTGGTGTGGTTTTCGTGCTGGGCAACACTAGGACGTAATGTCTAATGTACAGGCGATAAGCGCAGGTGTTACAAGATAGACTGGGGACGAGAGCCAGTGCGCACCCGATAAGAGAATTAATGGGCAGGGTTCTAAAGAAAGGTATTGTTTATAAGTGATCACATATGATGTGATGATGTGATTATATATTATATATTTTGGAACTAATTTGGAGTTCTTTTGAATGTGATTGATTCACGTGCGTGAGTGGGTTTTAAATCTCCTTGGTTCCCCTTTATTCCTTTAATTCCTATTTGCTTTTGTTTTTGGCTGGTGAGAACGGCTGGTTCGGTGAACAAATCTGATGAATGTTAGGTTATACACCCCAATGGAAAAAGATTCACATTTAGTTATGGATCCCTAGATAAAAATAAAAAAAAAACCTGAAATGTTTTTCAAGCATGTATTGATTTCGAAAATTAGTTAGTGAAACATTCACTCCGTTAGATACTCCAGGCGACCTGGCGTGTGACCTACAATATGGGTACATTAATGGAGCCAAACATATAGTGAATCACCCGGTTTCTTTAAGAAATAACAATCGGAAGTATTTATTCAGCAACATTAAATAATTATCAAAAGGGTTCGCCGTTAAAAAACTTGTATGAATGATTGTAGTGAGATTCTGAATCAATATTATACCAGTCGCATCGCACCAACCTTGTATTAGGGTCTCACTAACGCATTAGGTGACTAATCTGACCCAGATCAAGTAAACTCAGGCTGGAATATGAGGGATGATCAAAAAAAAGTAAATTCTAAGATTACGTATAGTTTATTTTACTTTCTTGTTTCGTTGAAATCTAAAAAACACCGTGATGTGTGTCTCAAGACTAAAAAAAGAGCCAGAAACTCCAAGCTATACTTGACCAAACACCTATAAATGAGAAGTTCTGAAGAGTATATAAGTGGTTATTCCACAATTTAGAGTAAAGAATTTCAAGTTCCAACTAATTCACTATTCCCTTGTGTTATTTACCCACACCGAAAGTGATTCGACCCAAGTAATGTGATGTACATGCTTCGTGATAATAATCTACCAGTTGGAATGAAAACAAAACAAATAAAAACTATTTGGACAGTCATTGGTTCTGCATGGAAATTTCGACGAGTGAAGTCTTGCATTTGGAAAAATAATATTTTCAACTCCAAATCGACCTGTTGATCATATTAACACATATGTTGTGTCGCAGACCTCTCTGGAGTTTTCCGGGGGCATATCAGCTCGCCACACATTACTGGGGGGGATTATCAGTTTACACAAACTGGCAAAGGCGCAGATTGGTCCGTACAAGGTCCGCCGGTAAGTTATCCAGTTATCAAAAGGTCCTCGGTGGGCGGAGGCCCGTAAGTTTCTACGGGAAATCGACCAATTATAATCAAAAATCACAGGCATGTAGAACTAAGGCGGCCGCTTTACTTAAGGATATCCTATAGCTAGCGATAAGTCCTCATTGATGGAAAGTAGGAAAATATGATCTAAAATCGAAGTACAAAATACCCTCCCCGCAAAACAAAACAAAACAAAACAAAACAAGCTAAGCAGTAATATCAGTGCTAATCTAAAACTCGAAATCAGCAAATCTAAAAGATGCCCCAAGGGAATTAAACGCAACTTCCCTGTCTGTTTTCCTTGCTTCTTTCCCTTTCTCGGCTTCTTTTTTTTCTGAATTATTTTCAAATATTTAACTGACATGACAGTACATAAACGTATCAATGTCAATCATAAACTAGGGAAAATCAAACAAGATAAAGACAATGAACTCATGGATGCCTTCTCGACTTCTTCTTACCCATCCACCTTCTTTCCAAGTCTTCAGACACCCGGGGTCTATTCTTCACTTCAAGATGCTGACTAAGTCCGTTTAGTGTCATCTTGTGCATTTTCCGATACTCGTCAAGAAGAATGGCAATATCAGCCTCATTGAGATTCTTGTAAATCTTGTTTTCTAATTCGGACTGGATGAATGAAATAATCACCTTCATTTTCTTATGAAAAGCAAAATCATTTCTTCTCCAACAGGCTGCATAATCCTCATCCCTTTTGCTAATGCTGGGCAAGCCATTTCTCCCCACCACAAACCATTCTTTGACCAATTGACGAACAGTTTTATTCAATCTCGACATTGGCATTTCAGGAATCCCATTGAGTTGTGGGTTTGGCTGCTCTCCTCCATGTGGGGCTACTGAGTTTGAAGCTGAAACTGGTCTTGAAGCTGGGACTGAAACTGGTCTTGGGGTACTAGAAACAACCGAGGACTCAAGATTCATAGAGGCAGATTCAACAAGGCGGGCACCTGGCATTTGTTCTCCGATCGCTGCTCTCAATCTCTCATCCACGATTAGAGTAGTGAAATTATTGATGCGCTCTTCCATTTCCGTCAACTTCCCCAAAACGCGTCCTTACATTTCCCTAACTTTGGACATAACTCTTTCAATCTTTCCTGTCACCTCAAAAATTTCATTTCTAAAGTTAAAGTTATCCTTGAGAATGTCGTCACGCATCCTGTTCATCCCATACTGGATGTCATTAAGTTTTGCTACAAGTGATGGGGCAAATTGGTCCACCATCGTTCTTCTTTCCGCGGATTCTTCAAAAATAGATGACATCTTCACTTTCTCCTTGACCTGTGCTTTGAACCTAAGAAAGCGAGGATCCTTCAAAACATGACTCTTCATGAAAATACTGTCTGGCGCGACATCCAGAAATAAAGCCCAATCTTGAAGCAAAATGCTTCTGAATTGTCTGAGTATATCGAGAAAGTAAGAAAGAGCGGTGTCTTTCTCACATGTGTTGAGATGCAGCTCGTCCCTATTTTTCAACTGTTCGATGACTTCTTCGAGCCAGGGGAAGATCTCTCTTTGTAAATCAGCTGGAGGTTCAATAGCGCGAGGAATGTAATATATCTCTTCAGGGCCAAAACCAGCCGTAAAATGAATCATTTGAAGGGGCAATGAAAGGTGATTAGTTTCTGATACATTTGAATTCCATTTAGCCATACGAGCGATTTGAGCCTCCTCCACATTATAAGCATCTGCGTACGTCGCAGTGTTTAATCTTTCAACATGGGACTTTTTGGCAGACACGAATCCAACACTCTCACAACAAAGCTTCGCCAATTCATTCTCGTAAAATTGTCTTATCGGCTTATTCTCCCTATAATCGGAATTTGTGCTGTAAAGAACCTTTGCGTTATACCAGGCGCTCTTATCCATAAAATTTGGGCGCCGTTCATCGTAAAACAACCCCTTTCGAAAGTCAAACAGCAACCATATCAGATTAGCCATTGCAAACACAGGACACATCTCGACCTGCTTGTTGCGACAAACACCCACCTTTTCGTATTCTTGTTTACGATTCAGTGTTTCTGAATGGCCTAAGCGATATTCTAAAATTGGGATGGTCCCGAGTTTTGTTTTATGCACAACAATCTTTAGATCCGAATACTCAAGCATACGCTTATTCATACTTCTGATCAAAGTATGATGTCCGAGAGAAAATTGGTGAGCCCCATTCATACCATCGAAAATGTTTTTAAGCGTCTTTGTTGGAGTTTTCCCGACGCAGCCAGTCAACCGATACATATTGATCATCATCTGCAGCGCCTGCTCGGCGCTGTAGTCTTCATCAAGTATGTTAAGCTTATTATGAAAATCATTCCTTGCCACGAGGCGCTGATTTTGAACTCTTTCCTTTTGCAAGTTTTTAATGTAGTGCAAATTAGGAATTCTCCATTCTGTAATCGATGATTGGCTCTCAGGTGCAGAATCATTGGCGGTATCTCCCGAGTGCCAAATTCCAAGACAATTCTGCAATTTCTGCAAGCCAAAAATATGATTCTTAATGGTTGAAAAAGCAGACACATTGGGGTTGGCATTTTTCTGCAAACTCCCCTCCTTGCATTTCCGCATCATAATACCGTCAACAACAAAAGTTTCGTGGGTGAGCCCTTCCTTGGCCGTGAACGAAACATAATCTCTGATCTCAGTTGCATATGTTCTATTGGTATTACTTGAGCATTTAAGAGCCTCGACACAGGGAGGATATTGTAAAACAGTGTTGACGAAATCAAAAAGTCTTTTTTCATTCTCGTCAACAAACTTTTCCAAGGCTGCCGTTCGCTTCTCTGAATAACATGAAAACGGGCCAAACAATACCACTTTACGCTTCGTTTCCTTGATATACTGATTTATTTTGGGATCTGTTTGGGAATTTGTGTGAATATTTCTACCCAACATTCCAATGCAGTAAATTGTAGAACTCTGCTTGTTAACTACGCAACATTTATGTATGATTTGTGGAGTGTGTGATTCGCGCCAAGTCCCTACCTGTACAAGTGGAAACCGCACACACAAGACCTGAGCGGGGAGTAAATTTGATTAAACTTCAGGCTAAGATAGCATCCCTAAAATAATTTATTAGTTCCCAGGCTAAGATTAGTTGAGGTAGGCTGAGATAACACATTCTAAAAATACGTGTTTAAATTTCGATTCCTAAAGAGAGTCCGATTTAATTGAAACCGACCTTGGGTGTTCGTTCACTTGTCGTTCAAGGGAAACATAAAAGAAATCAAACTTATAACCAATGCCAGTTTTTTCTTGAGTTGAACTTTTTTAATAAGACTTGAATACAAATATCGAAACTAGTAGATATCTCAGTATTTGCTTTTGTGTTTTCGAGTTTTAAGACCCATTTTAATGTTTTACATAATTGAATAACTCCAAAAACTAATAAAAATTGTTTTAAGTCATCACAATTAGGATTTGACTTTGAAACAAAAAAAAAAAATGAAATTGAGAAACTAAAAGAAAATTTCTTTATTTACTTGCTTATTTTTAGTTTGATTCTACAAAGAAAATATCAATTACTTCCCTTCGTTGATGGATGTAAGAGGGAAAGATCCTGCGTTTGCTAGATACCTCTACCCAAAGTTTTGCACCCCTGACATCAGTTGGAAAAGTGCGTGATAACCCCCGTTCGTTGGGTGCACCGGTGTTGTGGGTTTTGGTCGCACACCGGGAGTGCGCGTAGGATCCCCTGAAATGATCCTATCAAGTATTTTTACTTTTTACTTTTTAATTTCATTTTTCTCTTTTCATTATTATAATTTTCGTTCTTTCCCGTAATCAATTAAGAATTTTTTTTTTTTTTTTCTTGGGGGTATTGAAAATGCCTCCTGACTGTGCGCTAGGGCTCATATTATTTTCATGTTCTAGACTTGGTATTGAGCACCAGGACCAAATGTGTCCTGGGCCTAATGCCAGCTTGCAAAATAGGAACTTACACAGTGGCTATGTTCATGTTTTTGTTTAAGCTTTTGTTTAGACTTTTTGTTACGTGTGAAAACTTTAAGTTTTGTGGTTGACAAGAGAATCTCTTGATTAACCAAAAACATCGTATTATCTGATATGAACTTACCAAGATTAGGTGAACGTGGCTATATGGGGAGTTCGTATGATCTACCATGAAGTTTCTCAAAACAGTAATATGACCATGACTATATACAATAATTCGCGGAAAAAATATGTAAGAAAGAAAGAGAAGATAATTCAGAAAGAGAATACTAAACTATTAAAAAGCAGCATTTCTTAAGATTTTATTAAAAAAATCATCCTATGCTAAGAAAACACTACTAGGATAACTATAGATAATAGACGTTTGTATAACATCTTTAAGATTTTCTAAGATAATCCATCCCTAGGAATGGGTAGGTGGTTTATCCCGGAGAGCTGATGTGACCGACCACTGCATAGCAACAGAATGGCTTACTTAAGCAATGATTGCATGTGCCCCTACAAACCATAAAAAGAACACTATCAGGAAGGATTAATAAATTGCATAATACGCCAAACATACTTGGCCAAAACTAGAAAGAGATGGCAAATAAATACGGTTAGTTTAAGGTGAATCGTAGGAAATGTGTTGAGGAGCATAAAACAACACCGTAGCTTGGACGCAGCATGCAAAAGAGAGACAAACTAATAAGCAACCAGAAAGCAAGCCAAAAAAAAAAAAAAAACACCAAAAAGAATAAGCTCCAAAGAGAAAGTCACAACTTCTTTACACCAGAAACGCTCCAGAATTTACGAAGATATACAATGATGAACCTAAATTCTATTAAAAGCGAACAATAGAGCAGATAAGTCTCTTTATATTGTGTCCATCAGGGGTCGCTCTCATGCTCCTCCGCCAAAGCTTATTGTATGCGAGCGCTTAAATGTAAGCGCTCTGCATGGCCCAGGCACCGGAAGACGCGACTTTGATATGCTCGGGCGAGGCACTTTTGGGCAATTCGCGGTAACCACATTGAAGGGGGAAAATCTCGGAGAATGTGTGGAGCGGACTTTGTGCAAGAAACTATTCTGAACTTGCATTAGTTCCTCGGACGACACCCGTGCCGTCGAGCACGGGGCCACTCATTTTCCTCACTTTCGTCTGCGATACACACCCCTCAACACCGCAACCAAAGGGAAATGAAACCTTTTGCCGAGGGCATGCGGCGCAGTGCGTGGTATCTAATATTAGAAACCTCGCCGTAAATCACCCCCAAACAAACAGATCAAAAAAAAAAAAGCAATTGGGGAAAGGTGTCAGCAAATTTTTTTCCAGAAATCCCAAAGAATTTGATTGAATAAGAAGGTGGAATGAATTGAAATAGTAAGCGCTTTATCACCAGACTACGTGTATGATTGCTTCAATACGAAGATTTACGAAAAAGATCAAGAAAATAACAAGGGATGAGTATAGAAAAAGCAAGCATTGCAATATGAAGCCATTCCCTATGCACGCGCGCATGTCTTTATGCACACTATCATTGTTTTGTGCAGACACGCGTCAGACAATTGCCTTTTTTTTAATTTGCTTCTGTCGCGTATCCGGCAGGCAATCTTTGTTCTCTTTGTTTCACTTGGCGGCGCTCAATTCCCAGATCTCAAATCTTGATCTTGAAAGCTTTTTCTTGTTATACTTCTCGACACACCGTCACTTATTCACGTGAAAACTTCAAGCTTGCGTTCACATAAACCTGAACCGCCTAGCTAATTGCAGATCAAATCAGGTCGTCAATACTTGTCTTTCTTAGTCTTGCGGATCCTTGCTTCTTGCATTCTGCGCTTTTGCTCTTTAGCCGTTTGCTGTTTGCTTTTTATCTTTTTTCGGTGAATTCAGATCTTTCAAAGTCGAACACTCCTTACAGAGCTATTTTTAAAAAGCCCTTTTCCGTCTGCTTTACCTTTCTGTCCCAGGAACATTCGAACCCCAAAACCACCCACGCTTGCTTATTGTTCACCCCTTCCTTTTTTTCTTTCCTCCCTTAGAAAAATCTCCTACTTTTGGTCATACTCCTGAAACGCAGAATAAAACATGCCGCAAAGGGATTTGACCTTCAACAGAAACAGGGACTCAACCAATGATCCCGAAAGAAACCCCTTTGTTTCCGACATGGACGGTCTTCAATCTGATCTGTCTTTTTCTTCCGACACTTTAAGAAACAATGGAGCTGGACAATATGGCCATGCATATGCCCCCTACACCGACTACTCCCAGAGCGCTACTCAATCGGACTTGCTGCAACACAAGCCCGTGGATGAAGGCTCGCAGTCACCCAACCCAAGTGCCAACAATGGCGAGTTGAACCGTTACCCTTCCATGGGCACGATGGGTGTACCACGCGCAGTTTCGTCTTCCTCGTTGCCCTCTGACGTATCGGCCAGATCTTCCGATCCGTTTGTTTCAAATTTCGAATTCTCACCTTTTGGTGGCTACCCTGCCCTGTCATTTCCCTTGCACATCGATGAAAAGGAGGCCGATGACTATTTGCACAACCCAGACCCTATTGCGGACGCCCAGTACGACAAGAACAGATTTTGGTACGATGTCAAGTCCATGGATCGTAGGTCTTTGTATGGGTTATTCGGTTTCATTGCTTTTTTTATTTTTGCTGCCATGATATTCGTTGTCTTGCCTGCTTTGACTTACACCGGTGCAACTGAGCACTATAAGCATGTGGGATATGAAATCTTGACCCACTACCAGTACCCATTGTCTGCTGCTATTAGAACAAGCTTGGTTGATCCAGACACCCCAGTATCAGCCCACACCAAGACCGCCGTCAGTGGTGACGAGTGGGTCTTGACTTTCTCCGATGAGTTCAATGCTGAGGGTAGAAGTTTTTACGACGGAGATGACCAGTTTTTCCAAGCAGTGGACATTCATTATGATGCTACCCACGATTTGGAGTGGTACGACCCTGATGCAGTTACCACCGCCAATGGAACCTTGGTGTTGCGTATGGACGCTATAAAACAACACGATTTGTACTACCGCTCGGGTATGGTCCAATCTTGGAACAAACTTTGCTTCACCCAAGGTATGATTGTCATTTCTGCGATGTTGCCAAATTACGGTAACGTCACTGGTTTGTGGCCTGGTCTTTGGACTATGGGTAACTTGGGTAGACCAGGTTACTTGGCCACTGCAGAGGGTGTGTGGCCTTACTCCTACGACTCTTGTGATGCCGGTATCACTGCAAACCAATCGTCCCCTGATGGTATTTCTTACTTACCTGGTCAGAAATTGAGTGTGTGTACCTGTCCAGGACAAGACCACCCAAATGTTGGAACTGGTCGTGGTGCGCCTGAAATTGATATCATCGAAGGAGAAATGGATACCAAAGTTCAGGTGGGTGTGGCATCACAGTCGCTTCAAGTGGCTCCTATGGACATTTGGTACATGCCTGACTATAATTTCGTCAAGATCCACAATAGCGAGTTCACATCGATGAATACTTATGCAGGAGGTCCATTCCAGCAGGCTGTGTCTGCAACCTCCACGTTGAACACCACCTGGTATCAATACGGTGATGGTGAACACAACTTCCAAAACTTCGGTTTTGAGTATTTAAATGACGACAACACCGGTCACTTGACTTGGTATGTTGGAGATGATCCAACCTTGACCATGCACGCTTACGCATTGGGTCCAAATGGTAATATTGGATTCCGTAGACTTTCCAAGGAACCAATGTCTATTGTCATGAACTTGGGTATCTCCACCAACTGGGCCTACATTGACTGGCCTTCGATCAACTTCCCAAACATGATGCATATCGATTATGTGCGTATCTACCAGCCACCGGATGAAATCAATATGACATGTGACCCGGAGGATCACCCAACAGCAGATTATATTGAAAGCCATGCTAACGCTTATTATAATGCCAACCATACAACCTGGGAATCCGCTGGTTATTCGTTCCCTAAGAACAAATTAGTTCATGGATGTTAGGCCGCTATGCCTAATTAGACCGTAGCTGCGTGTGTGCGGTATGTCATGTCCATGTGATCCTGTGATAATTTTGGAAATTGAGAAGAAGATAAGGAACCCACAAAAAAAGATATATCGTCAATCCGGAAAAAAACCTATTATTGGGAATGGTCAGGGAGAGAAAGAACTATTTATGACATTCTTTTGCCAAGAGTTAGCCCGTGACAATAGGCGCTGCTTGGGTTAGAAGGATTGAGAACAATGGCGCCGCGCATTCTGTGTGTTCACTGTCTCCCATAGTTAAGTATGTGAGAATGCATCGTGGACAATAATCAAGAAAATGCGAGGTTGCTCGATGTGCACATAAGTGGGGATCGCGAATGCCAAGATCGAAATGAGGGATTGAAGCCTAAATCCTTGACTTGCCTAAGAAATTTTGAATTTCGGGCAGGCTGTGTTTACTTTTTTTTTTTTCGCTTGGCATGTAACAGCAAGGGAACGTGGTGAAGCTGCTATGATATAGACTTGTGAGGTTTTCGCTTCGGTTGGGGGTTAGTGAGAGTGTCTAGTCAGCGGATCGATTTAAATACATTTCTGGCTCCTGAGGCGTCCAGAACAATTCCCCTGAAAGCGCTTTCTAGACCAACTAACAATGTGCGGTATCTCCTGCAGGAAAATGCCCCGCACAGCCCATGCAGCAACACTTACGGTGAGCCGTGGCCGCGGCGAAAATCGCAGCCAAGATTTCACAAGGGGAAGGTCCTGTCCATGACACTGGGAATGCTTCGAAGTGTAGGAGACATTTTTTCTTATGTTGCTGTGACTTTCGTGATCCTTATACTTCAGGAAGTCGTGTTTGCCCTTTTTCTTTTGTGATTTTTCGATTCGTTCGTTTCTTGATCTTATTTCTTAAAGGAAAGTCGGCCCCACTTGTTTTGTTCCGCGCCACTAAAGTTTCCCCATACGGCTGAACCATCGAATAAGCAACCCAAGGAAAAACCACTTCAAGACTTCCTGTTTCCCGACTGTTTACACAACACGCTGCCAGCTGATCTCTTCGAAGGCTCCTGTTTGCAATCCCTAACAACTTTCGGTGCCGTGCCTCCGTCCCATTAAATATCTGTTTACAAGGAAAAGACGACATCAGCTTTGTGTCTTTTTTATTCTTTTCATCAACACTCATAAACTTTATTCCATTCGCTTCAGAGGACATTTCTGACTTGTAAGCCTTACTATCAATAACGAATTTACCTCCAGAGTTCCCGATTAATGTCTCGTCGTAACTTGACCCAGAACGATGCTGTCCACGAAAGACTTCCAGACCGTAACCCTTTCGAGGAACGGATGTCGGGAGACTTCAGCGGACAAGACAGTCTGACGAATCTTGTGGCGGACCCAAACGACGTCCGCAGCAATTATGCTCAATACGGATCTGAACAGGCCAGAGGGCTGGTCCGCGAGCACGATGAAGGGTACGTTGCTCAAGGCCAAGGACATGGCGGTCAGATCCAAAGGCTGTTCTCTGGTAGCTCCTCCAGATCACTGCAAGTGTACGTACAACCGTCGCAGTTTGACCGTTACCCTCAAATTGCCAATTCACCATCTACTTCTTCTATTAATTCGCAATATGGTCAAACTGGGTATAATAGAAACTCCCAGGCAGAATCTTTGGGCTCTAGCACGCAGAACCTCATAGATCCTTTCATGCAAAAGTTTGAGCTTTCGCCATTTGGAGGTTACCCTGCGTCGCAGTTTCCGCTCCACATAGACGAAAAGGAGGATGACGATTTCTTACACAACCCGGATCCGATTGCAGATGCGGAGTATGACAAAAACCGATTTCTTCATGACATGAAGCACTTGGACCGCCGATCATTCTGGGGAATGTTCGGTTTTTTCTTGTTTTTCCTTGCTGCGTCGGCGGTGTTTGTGGTTCTTCCCGTGTTGACATACTCGGGCGCCACAAACAAGGTCAAGCCCGTGACATACGAGATATTGTCACACTACACTTATCCTCTCTCCGCAGCTATCAGAACCAGTCTCATTGATCCGGACACTGCCCTTTCCGAATACACCAAAAAGTCCCGTACAGGCGAAGAATGGGTTTTGACATTTTCCGATGAGTTTAACGCAGAGGGTAGGACGTTTTACGAAGGTGATGACCAATTCTTCCAAGGTGCAGACATTCATTATGATGCTACCAAAGATTTGGAGTGGTACGATCCGGATGCTGTTACTACCGCTAACGGTACGTTGGTTTTGAGAATGGATGCAATAAAACAGCATGGTATGCTTTACAGATCTGGTATGGTGCAGTCCTGGAACAAGCTCTGTTTCACCGAGGGCATGATCGTCGTGTCTGCCATGTTGCCTGGTTACGGAAACATTACCGGTTTGTGGCCGGGTCTCTGGACCATGGGTAACTTGGGCAGACCAGGATACTTGGGTACCACCGAAGGTGTGTGGCCTTATACATACGATAGTTGTGATGCTGGAATAACGGCGAACCAGTCTGCCCCCGATGGGATTTCGTACCTTCCTGGCCAGAAGCTCAATGTGTGCACTTGTCCTGGAGAAAAGCATCCTAATAGAGGAACTGGACGTGGTGCGCCTGAAATCGATATTGTGGAAGGTGCTATGGATACCACGATCAAAGTCGGTGTTGTATCGCAATCTTATCAAGTTGCTCCTATGGATATTTGGTACATGCCCGACTACAACTTCGTGGAGATATACAATAGCGACTTTACGACGATGAACACATATGCTGGAGGTCCGTTTCAGCAGGCTGTTTCAGCAGTCTCGACGCTTAACACCACTTGGTATACAGACGGACCAGATAGTGGAAATTTCCAAGAGTATGGGTTTGAGTATCTCAATGACAATGACAAAGGATATATTACGTGGTATGTTGGACAAGACCCTACCCTTACTATGAATGCGTATGCATTGGGACCCAACGGAAATGTTGGATTCAGAAGAGTTTCGAAGGAGCCAATGTCTATCATTATGAACTTGGGTATTTCCAACAATTGGGCGTACATTGATTGGCCGTCGCTTAAATTCCCGCTCCAGATGAGAGTGGACTACGTGCGTATTTACCAGCCAAAGGATAGTATCAACATGTCATGTGACACCGAGGATTATCCGAGTGCGGAGTACATCAAGGAACATGCAAACGTGTACTACAACGTGAACCATACCTCGTGGGAGATGGCTGGTTACACTTTCCCAAAAAACAAACTTGTGCATGGATGCTAAGTATGTCGCTAAAAGAAGATGTGATCAGCATCACATTAAATTTTTCGAAGTCGAACATGTCATTATCGTTCTGCTGCATAGAAGGCACTCGAGTGTATTATCTATTTACATATGGACTATAAACAATTAGAATTTTACTGCAATAGCTGTGATTTGCCTTATACGAGACCTGAGTAAGGGCAGGCCTCACGAATTAGACAAGACCTGGCTTGTATTTGGAGAACACAATGGAAGAGTTGACACCGCCAAATCCGAAAGAGTTACACAAAGCGTGGGAAATTGTCTTCTGACGACTCGTATTTGGAATGTAGTCAAAATGGGAAAACTGGTCCGCATCGTCACCCTTGTGGCCGCCGACAGAGGACAAGTTCAAAGTGGGTGGAATTTCAGAGGTTTGCAATGCCTTTAACGTGAAAGCAGCCTCGACCGCACCAGCAGCACCCAAGAGATGACCTACGGAAGATTTCGTAGATGACACCGACAAATCGTCGTGGCCCGCAAACAATCTGTTGATGGCGTTGTTTTCAGCGCGGTCGCCAATAACCGTGGACGTGGCGTGGGCGTTGACGTAGCCGATATCGGAAGGGTTCAAGCTTGCACGTTTCACCGCCATTTCCATCGCTCGGTACGCGCCTTCACCGGATTCTTCAGGAGCCGTGATGTGATAGGCGTCTCCACATAAACCGTAACCGGAGACTTCACCATAGACAGTGGGAGCCCCGCGTGCAAGGGCATGGTCGAGATTCTCCAAGATCATAATCCCGCACCCTTCACTAAGAACGAAACCCGACCGGGAACCGTCAAAAGGACGCGAGGCCGTGTGGGGCTCATCCTCAAAGTCCGTTACTACTGAGCGTGCTCGAGAAAACCCGGCCAATGCTAGTGGGTGTAAGGATGCTTCGGTTCCGCCACACACCATGACATCTGCGTATCCATTCTGGATAAAGTTGTAGGCATCGCCCACCGCATGGAGCCCCGTGGCACATGCTGTAGACACAGAATGAAGAGGCCCCTTGAGCCCATGCTTGATGGAGATGTTGCCTGCGGCCATGTTGTTGAGGAGTTTCGGGATGAACAATGGCTGGACACGTTTATACCCCGAAGACCCAAACGCAAGGGAGTTTTCATAGGCGTCCGGAAAAGAGCCAATACCAGAGCCAACCGCAACACCCATTCTTGTTTTGTCGGTCTTAGCATTTGCCAGCACGTCGATATTGGCATCTCGCAATGCCTCCGTGGTTGCCGCCAACGCATACTGGGAGAAAAGCGCAAGCCGTCTGGCTTCACTTGCATCCATGTGTTCTAGAACATTCCAGCCGCCATCCTTTACGCTTCCTTGAGGTACCTGGCCCACGACTTTCGAAGGAACTTTACTCCAGCCGGCATCTTCATAGTCGGGAAAAGATTTAGTGGACACCAAGCCGGATTTCCCCGCAATGAGGTTTGTCCATGTTCGCTTGACGCCCACGCCAAGCGGAGTTATGAGACCGATCCCTGTGACGACAACCCTGGCCATTTAGAGAAGGGCTTTTGATTCAAGGGGGAATTTGAGGGATTTTGAAATGTTTGGAAAAAGGTTTGCCGTGGAGATAACCTGTGCTGCTGCGTCATTTGGTCTATGGGCCTATGATACCAGTGGTCCATGTGCGAGGGTGTATTCGCACTGCATGAGACAAAGGTCTAGTGTGGAGGTAAAAAGCGCGAAGACGGGGGTTAGAATTTAAAGGGAGAAACTAGGAGTTTGGGTGGTGGTTTTGGGGATATTTTGGGGATATTTTGGGGATATTTTGGGGATATTCTGGGGATATTCTGGGTGGTGCTTGTCTGGAGTCTCGGGATAATGGGTTCACTTGGACTTTAAATGTAGCCTGAATTCACATCGAGAGGGACTGCGAATGATTACTTGGGTGCAAATATTCCACTGTACAGGGGAGAAAGTGAAATTATATCAAATCAAGATAAGATGCACCTTCAGATGCATATTGACATAGTAATTGTCCAATTAATCATCACTTTTTTATACTGCACAAGTAATACTTGGCTTAATTTTTGGGTCCGGGTACACGAGTCTCCACAGAGCCTTTCACGTGACGAAGTGTAGATTTTGAGGCAGAATATTCCAAATTTCCTATTTTTTTTTTCTTTTTTTTGAGAGATTCAAAACCTAGAGGAACTTGGGATCAAATCTTTCTGGTGTTGCATGCTAATTTGTCATTCGAAATTCGGGTGTGGGTAATCTGATTGGTTGGGGTGGACTTCCTTATGGGTGATTTTTTCTCTTCAACGATTTCAGATACGTTTCTCTACAGAAGTCCTATCCCAGTTAAGTTTTTTGAGTTCGTTTTCAGTGCTCACGAAAAAAGCGGGGTCCAGCAAAATTGTTAAAGTGGTGTTAATGTATTTAAGTTTGTTTAGAAGCGGCAAAAGAAGCAAGTATAAATAATCGTTATAAATCCCAATCTTGGATGAGACGGAATTTGCAGGGGAGAGAACTAATATCGCGCAGTCGTCCATACTGTGGTACCATCGTGATTTGAAGTGGCTATAAAGCACCTTCTCGACATCTACTATAGCCAGAAATTGTATCATGGCCTTTCTCATGTACCAAAACAAATATTACCTCCAAAAAATAATAAAAAACCACACATTTTGATCGATTTTCGCCGGGGTCCAAACTGGCCAGGTAAGCCGGTGTACGGGTGTATGTCCGGATTGTTTCGTTTGAATTTGTCAAAAGGTCTACGCAACCTCTCCCCTTTATAACGATAGGCTATGATACGTACTGACCAATTTGTACGTGAGTATTTAGAAACAGCCAGAGACTATCAGAAATAAAGAATTAAAAAATGGCTCCAGTATAAAGAAAAAAGATTAGTGTAGCTTTTTAAATATTAGAAGTTTGCATTCAATTTACCGATCAGTGTCGTATGCCTGACGAATACTGCAAGTACCATATTTCCAGACTTCCTTATGCTCTTCGTTGCGTCCCTTAATGGTTTGACCTAGCGATGGATTCCAAGATCAGATTGATTCGAGGTTTTTATGTTGAACTGTTGCAAAAGTCGGTTTCCCGCTCTTGTAATGCCGATTCTGACACTCTAGTGTAATGGTAGCAAAACTAAAGGTCTGGTGGGAGGAAAAACCCCAACGATAAATAAAATATGCTTCATTAATTTGGTGCGATCAACTTTACTGTTCCTAGTAAAGTCGATAGAAATTGAATAACTCTTGCCTAATTATCTCTAATCATGCCTATCAAAGAACAAATACCAAACTAAATCAAAAGGGCTTCTTCTTCTATTTTGTTTTGATACATATTATTGCCCTTCTGAATCCATTCAGTGATGGAAGTTGGGCATTTACAATTCTTGTCGTGGTTGAGAGCGGAAAGTGCCCATGTCCAGAATGTTTTGCATGAATACTTTGGAATTTGCCTTTAAGGACAAATTCTTTGACTTAGACTAAGGACAAATAGGAATTGTTCACACCATTCACAAACTTTCGTTATTCTTCAATCAGAGAAATTGTTTATAGATTTCCCAAGGACAAAAGTTTGGTACGGTTGAGGCGAGCTCCAAAGTGTGGAATACTGCTTCCGTATGGTTTTTCTTGATGTACTTCCAAACCATAAGCGTTTTGAATGTCCCTTATAGGGAGCGTTCACACTTCAACAAAGCCTCATTTTCTTGTTGTACTGGCCATTACATTTGATACTTGCGTATTATAAAAGAAAGAGTCATATAAAAACTTGACTGAGCTTTGCCACCAGAATAGTTACGATAATTACGGTAAGATTCACGCCAAAGCGTATAAAACACCAAAATATCCACAGAATTGACTTTTCTAAGTTAGGTTTTCTTACCTTTTTGATTTCAATAATCAGATAATTTTCCATTGAAGGGGTGTTCTTGAATTCAACAGTAGGTTCACTTAACGTTTATTTTCGATACTAGACAGGTTTAGGAAGCTAGCCAAAAAGCCTTTGACTGAATCAACGACAAATGTTCTCGATCTTCACAAACCACAAATCTTCTCTAGAGCATTTTGACGTAGCCTAAAGGTTCACCTCTTTAAAGTCTCTATTTAGACCTTAGATATTTATTTCATCCTGAATTGAATCTCAATCGAATAATTACTAGTAATACTTCGTGGCCACAAAACTATGTATTCCTCACCGAAACTTGAAACCGGGCGGCCCAAACTTCAACGTTATATTTCGGAACATAAATACTCAAGGTTGGTAGAATTAAGCATTTGGACCTGAAAATGCATTTTTTTATGGGCATGAAATCGTTTTGGTAAGTGCACTTCATCGGTTTTGAAAGAAAGACATATTTCTGAACGGGTTTGATGAGACAAATTTGCTTAGTGTTTACTCAACGCTTTATGTGGAACATGACTATCTGGCTCGCTCCAAGGTGAAAGAGCCACATAAACTGTAAACACTCGTTTTCATGATGGATGCTAGTATTCCACAATTTGATCAAACGATTTTTAATTGCCAAATATTAGACAAATTATAGGTAACCACCTTGAAAAGGTTTCTAATTAAACAATGGCTTGTAACATGTGGTAAGTCCTCGAGGTGGATTACCTTTACGAATAATTGTGGATTTCAAACGTAATAGTATGATGTTGACGATTGAATAAATGGTAAACAAAAATAAAAAGTGGAGGGTGGATTCAGACAGGTAAACAAAACACATTTGGAAGCAAAAATTAGATGCAAACAACTTTGAAAGAAGAAGAAGAGAAAAAACTCATTCAGAGCTGCGAAAACAATAAGCTATCGCCACAATATTTCCCATGCTGAGCCAATACTTCCCATATGGGGCCAATACTTGCCATAAAGCTTCTGCTTTTGTTCACGGCACATGTGTTGGATGGCTGTCTCGTCGGTTTAGACACACTTATAAAGGTACATTGGTAAAAACTCAAACACACGAGAACCTGAAAATGCATTGAGAATACCCACTTTTATAGTTTCCAAGGTTATTAGAAAAAAACTCGCTTTTGAAACCTTTGGATTCTGTATACGACAAGAAATTGTTGACGGAAACTGAGAAATTTCAACAAGAGATATTGCGGCCAAAGTACAAGTCTTCTAGACACGAAAGTGAAGTACCTCGACCCGAGTGAATGACCTCACAAACCAGAAGCCAAAGTAGAAAGGTTAATTTAAGTTTGTTCACCATTTTTCAACACACAGAACTAGCAGTGAAGACACTCGGTCATGCTTCCAAAATACAAATTATACCCGAAAATGCCCCAGTAGAAATCTTTCTATATTGTGCAAAAGAATTAGTGTGCTTATCCTAACATGCTTATCCTAACATGCTTATCCTAACATGCTTATCCTAACATGCTTGTCCTAACATGCTTATCCTAACATGCTTATCCTAACATGCTTATCCTAACATGCTTATCCTAACATGCTTATCCTAATATGTTTATCCTAATATGTTTATCCTAATATGCTTATCCTAATGTGCTTATCCTAATGTGCTTATCCTAATGTGCTTACACTAATGTGCTTATCCTAATGTGCTTATCCTAATGTGCTTACACTAATGTGCTTATCCTAATGTGCTTATCCTAATGTGCTTACACTAATGTGCTTATCCTCATATCCTCATCCTAATGTGCTTATCCTGTTCCTAATATCGTGTATTCCACATCGTGAAGTCGTTCAAAATGATCTGGATTTCATTCTTTTGTTTTCCCAGATTTCAAAGAGTTTCCCAATTCCCAACCATTTTAATTATTTATCAATATCGTAAAAAGACTTAGGCCTATGAAAGGACTTACAAAGATACACCGCTTCCCGAGATGCCTCCAGTCCACTATCCTGACCCAATGCGCCTACGAAAAATTCACTTCCCTGAAGTGTGGAGAAATCCCCTTCATATTCTTTTCCGTCCAGGTTTCAAATAAAACACCCCATCATCCTGCCTTGAACATAAACTGATCAGTAAATCTCAATACCCCAATACTTTTACTCAACAAATCCATAATAAATACCACCACCCGGAACATAGTGCGTGTCGCACTCAATCAATGCGGGCATTTTTTGCACCGCGAAAAACTCCATTGAGGAAATCACACCCGGACAAAGGTTCTTCTGCATCACATTTTCACCCATTAAAGTTCAACCCCCACATTCCAAATACCTCCCTATTTCTACACACCTCACCAAGAATGTACTCGGCAGCTCGTTCAGATACGCTTTTTCTTGGGGGCGAGAAGGTTTCCGGGGACGATATCCGGAACCAAAATGTGATGGCCGCGCTCGCGGTGGCCAACGTGGTGAAATCGTCGTTGGGACCCGTTGGTCTCGACAAAATGCTCGTGGACGACATCGGAGACGTCACAGTGACAAATGACGGAGCCACCATTCTTTCCTTATTGGATGTGCAACACCCGGCGGGAAAGATCTTGGTGGAGTTGGCCCAGCAGCAGGACAGAGAAGTCGGCGACGGCACCACCTCGGTGGTGATCATTGCCAGCGAGTTATTGAAGCGTGCTAACGAGTTGGTCAGCAATAAGATTCACCCTACCACAATCATCACCGGCTATCGTTTGGCGTTGAAGGAGGCCGTGCGTTACATCAACGAGGTTCTCTCGCAAAATGTCGCCGATTTGGGTAAAGAAACCATGATCAACATTGCCAAGACGTCTATGCTGTCCAAGATCATCGGCGCAGACTCGGACTTCTTTGCCAAGATGGTGGTGGATGCTATGCTTGCCGTCAAAACGACCAACCCCAAAGGTGAGACCAAGTACCCCGTCAAGGCTGTCAATATCTTGAAGGCCCATGGTAAATCATCTCTTGAGTCGGTTTTGGTTAATGGCTATGCTCTCAACTGCACCGTAGCGTCTCAGGCGATGGTTAAGTCGGTCAAAAACGCTCGCATTGCGTGCTTGGATATCAACTTACAAAAGGCCCGCATGGCCATGGGTGTCCAGATCAACATCGACGACCCCGACCAGTTGGAGGAGATCCGTAAACGTGAGTACGGTATTGTCATCGAGCGTATCCGCAAAATCATCAACGCTGGCGCCAACGTCATCTTGACCACCAAGGGTATCGACGACTTGTGTTTGAAGGAGTTTGTCGAAGTTGGAGCAATGGCCGTCAGAAGATGTAAGAAAGAGGATTTGCGTCGTATTGCTAGAGCCACTGGTGCCACATTGGTTGGAACTTTGGCCAACTTGGAGGGCGAGGAGACCTTTGAAGCTTCGTACTTGGGCCAGGCCGAAGAGGTGGTGCAAACAAAAATCAGCGATGACGAATGTATACTAGTCAAGGGCACGAAACAACACTCTTCGTCATCGATCATTTTACGTGGAGCCAACGAGTATTCGTTGGACGAAATGCAGAGATCTATCCACGACTCTTTGAGTGTTGTGAAGAGAACTTTGGAGAGTGGCAACGTTGTTCCTGGTGGTGGAGCTGTTGAGACTGCTCTCAATATCTATTTGGAGAAGTTTGCCACCACTGTCGGTTCCAGAGAGCAAATGGCAATTGCCGAATTTGCTAATGCATTGCTTGTGATTCCAAAGACATTGGCGGTCAATGCCGCTAAGGACTCTTCTGAATTGATTGCAAAGTTGAGGACATACCACGCAGCCTCTCAGGTCGCCTTGAAGGACGACGCAAAGAGAAAGAAGTACAAGAACTATGGCTTGGACTTGATTAACGGTAAGATTGTTAACGAATCCGTTACTGGAGTGTTGGAGCCTACCTTATCGAAAATCAAATCTTTGAAGTCTGCGTTGGAGGCGTGTATTTCCATCTTGAGAATCGATACTATGATTACAGTGGCCCCAGAGCCCGAGAAGGAGGATCCTCACCAACACTAATGTGACTAAAAATTTGTTCATAGAAACTGTATACGGGTAAGAAATAATACAACTGGTTGCTAAAATAAAAAAAAAAAAAAAAAAAAAAGCTAAAAATCTTATCGTTATTTGAACATTTCTTGGTGCTACAGGCGGCTATTTGATGGTTCTGAGATATGAATTAAATGATTTGGTTTTGACGTAATCTCTATAAGCACGAATAAAGAAAAGGGGGTATAAGAGGTAAACGAAAGCCTTTTTCTCCAAATGATGACGGCAAGAAGTGAATGAATGGAGGTGGTAGCATGTTGTGATCCGGTGAAATGTCCAGCAACCCAAGAACGGAAAACACACGAGACAGTATGTTCAAATATGTCTTCTGTAAGGTGTTTTCGGCACCGCTAGGGTTTGTCCGAAAGTATGCTTTCCCTCAGACGGCGTAAGCCCACGTGAATTGAGCGACATAGACGACTTTTCACGTAATGGTGTGCGGTTGAGTGACTCCGATAGACTGTACTGAGAATTGGCCGATTTGCGCAAAGAAAGGGCGGATGGAGCAGACGACATGCCCGATCTAGACGAGTCATATGATGCAAGGGAGTTGGTGGAGTTTGAGTATGCACTCGATAAACGGTAGTACTCTGATTTGGCGGTGTTCTCCGCGAGCTGCTTGGCACGGAGTTCGTGTTTGATCTCCACGAGAAATGGCTGTAAGACCACAACCAATTCGGCCTCTGAGACACGAAGATCCCATTTCAAGAGGGAAATAAGCTCTCTCTCGGCCAGATTCACCTCCTGGTTTGTCAAGAGTCCATCAGTATACTTTGTCCAGTGCTTATTGAGAGGACTGGAGTCGTTCAACGTCTTTGCACTCAAAATCAACGAGGCAAGAAAGATCCGGTGACGGGTGGTTTCCATTCCCACGGCGTTTCCAGGCAAAATGTTTCTGAGACGATTAAGGTACACTAGCGAAGTCATAAGCGTGGGCGTTTGCACGTTAGAGTAGCTGATCAAACGTCCAATGAATTTCTGGAGAGATACATTTTCCAGTGTGGGCGCCACTAGAAGATTTCCCACGGCATTGTATGTTTTTTTCGCTGGTTTCACCTGGATAACCGACGAAGTGGTTGCCGCCAAGATCTCCACCATCTCGGTAGAAACTGGTTTTCTGGCGAAAATGTGCAAGGCGTCGTAATCGGACATTTTGTGAAAGTCCAACTTTGGTTTGGTTTGGTTGGTTTGGTTTGGTTTGGTTTTCTCTTGTTCTATTCTTTTTTTTTTCTTTCTCCAACGTTTTTTCTGAGCGAAGAAGAAGAGAGAACTTGGTGGGTTAGAAGTCGATGGAGAAATGCGTGGGGCAAAAAAAAGGCGTGATTCAACAAAGCGCCGCCGATGAATAATATGAGTAAGTGTCCAAGAGTCTTCGGGTGATCAATGATGCACGGAAAGACTATGATAATCCAAATGTAAAGACTTAAGAATTGGGAAAAGTAAAAGAAAAAAGTCCTAAGCGTTATTCAACGATGTTGAAAAGAATAGGGCAGGAATGTACCGATATATAGGCAAGGCCAATCTAAGCCGAGCTCTGTAGATTACGCGTTAGGCAGAGGTTGCGGCGGACTGAGTTTTTACTTTTTGGGTGTCAATTTCTTCCTCGCAGGAGTTGATTCGCGTCTCATGCAGCAACAAATGAAAAAAATGCAAGATTCCAGTCGCGTCTTGCGACGCGGTGCGCACAAAATAGAGGAATTTTCTGAGAATTTTTTTTTTCTTGCCACAACTTGCCGTGATGCGAATATGCGTGGAGCTGCCCCGAGGGCTATTTTTCAAATCAATCTCCTTTTTAGGCCTGATGCTGGATTGCTCAGGTCGTGTGTCGAACTAAAGGTTAGAATGATTTTCTTAAATATGAAGTTGAGAGGAAATTTAAATGTTTAGCCAGTTTTGACCCTATTATACCAGCCATGCCTAGTGGGCTGTTATTTGCACCTTTGAGTATGAGTCCCCGTGATGAGTTCTAGAACACCGTTACCCATCTGAAACACCTCCTTCAGCCCGTTTTTTTTGTTTGAAAATTTCTTCCTTTCTTTTTGGAGTTATGAGACGCGCGTGCATATGGGATCTGCGCCCCTCTTTTACAAATCCTAATACGGACCCTGACACGGTCCGCAATTCACGGATCTACGGGACAGTTCGGCACAAGACTCATTCTTAGTGCTTATTGCATTCTCGCCTTCGCAGTTGGCCATCCCCATGTGCGCCTTGTTATAATGAAGGCGGGCCACGCCGCTTGGAAATCGTGTCTTACATGATGGTGCGGGGGCGTTCCATAGTTTATTTCACTCTATTGTACATTGTATTTGCTCGTGTCTGGGTTCTTGTTTGGGTTCTTGTTTGGGTTCTTGTTTGGGTTCTTGTTTGGGGTCGTGTTCGGGTTCTTTTGCATACGCGTGTTTTTGTCGGCCAAGGCCCTTTATTAATTTAAAGAACTTGTACAATTTCACCTTGCCTTTGTCATACACCGCGTTAATATCACGGCAACTCCTTGCCTTATCTTGCCTCATGAGGTGGGGGTTCCAAGCAAATTCAAGGAACATGACTGTTTTTGGCCACACAAGTGCTCATGTGTTGTGAATCGCGTTTGGTCCAGGCCAGTCTGAAGTAATAATCTACCTATGAGCCCTTATATATTTTAAACATTTAGTTCTTGGAATCAAAAAACAGACACAGGTCCATGCTTTATGTGGAGGAATATGTAGAAAGACGTCGGGCGAAATGGAGTACATGTTCATACACGACATCTTTTCAGCCCTGGAAGATCATTGAGAAATTTGGTAGGATAAGGATTCACTGGTAAGGGATCTTCCGCTTTCTGGTTAAAACCATGATAAATGCGACTGAAAATCTTTGCAACAAGTACATAAGGTATTTAAAGGAAAAGAGAAGACAGAGACCACCCCCACCATAGGGCACTTGGCCCCGTAAGGAACTGTGCCCCTTGATACTCGCTAAGAAGATGTGGGTTTATTAGCTTACCCGGTTTGCCAAGGTTTACTGTTTGATTAAGGCTCCGTAGCAGATTTTCTCATCCCTTCTGACTTTGAACCCTGCAGACTCAAACCCATCGGCCAGGCCCTACTAATAATGAATGTTCAATTTCACAACCCCTGGTTGTAAGGATATTCCGTATGGACAGGGCGAGGAATTCAACAGCAATACCAAAGAAAAGATCTTTCAATGCAATCCCATGAAAATTTTCTTAGTTTTGCCTTTGTACGCATCAAACATATTTCATCTAACACTGCCCATTGGTTCCCACTCGGAATGCTTTCACAGGGGCTCAAAACACACGGTTTGATGACTCCCATTTAGGAAAGTCCAACGATGTGCCTTACATGATGAGACCTATTGTCTTACCACGGACCAACGGATCCCAACATCACTAAAGCCGTAGCATGTCGAGTCAGGGCCCTTTTCTGTTGATTTTCCGCCCCAAAAACCTCTGTTGTCCACGCTCATCCTTTATTCTTCATACTTTACAATATTACTCTCAGTGGAGATCTCTAGTGTTCTAAACACAAATGGAAGGGAAAAGAATTACAATCTTTAGAATAGTGTCCCTTTTCATATTTCGATAGCTAATCCTGAGCCACCTTTGAGGTCCATAATTCAAAACACCTATACTGCTTGGTTGCTTACACTTGGTAAGGCGAATTTGAAAATTCACTAATGCCTTTCAAATTACAAGCACTGTATTAAGACTTTGTTAATTTCCCGATAGTCTGCAGACTTTTTTTTTTTTCAAAATGTAGAGTCTTATCCAATGTATCAAGAGTGGAACAGGTTTGAGTATCCATTCCGATCACACAAAGCTTTGGATCTACTACCTTTGTAGCATGATTTCACCAGAGCGAAATCAAATTTAGCGAGCCACCTAGAAAACAAAACCCTAGAAAACAAAACCCTAGAAAGGCTTGAGAATTTTCAACTTTCCTTGTTATTCAAATCCCGAGAATTACTAGGAACCCTGCTGAACTGCAACTTTGTTGTCCCCAGTTCATGCCACAGTTGAGAGAATAAGTCAAGTAGCTTAAAACAACACAAACCACGAGATGTGCTTTTCATCAGGTCCAGAAATTCCGAGCTCGTACTTTCAGTGTTCTTTTTTATTTATTTATTTTCTTTTTTCTTTAATTCTATTATTTTTTTTGCTCCGCGTCTTGTGCCTTTATATCTCCCAGTAGTATGAATTAAATTATCACTCTTTTCTCTGACTTCCCCATGCCTGACCAATTTAAGAGACCCCGTGAGAAAATGCTGCAACACATGAGTCTTTTAATACCTGGTACTGCACTACTTGCCCTTGGTGATAACATTATTCACCTCCCATCCGAAAAATACCCGGAGTGTTTTCTTATTAAGTGACGCTCCATTGCAATGTTAAACAAGGCTTTGCATCTCAGCTATGAATACACCTGCAAAGTGATAATTTTACTTTTGTCTATCCAAGGAAAGGTTTGGCAGAATGACATATTCTTTTGAGAAATAAACACGCATTGTATATAAGTGAACCTGAACAATAGGTCAGGTTATACACGGGTAAAAAGTGATAAATCAGAGGGGGCCTCAGGAGTTTTTCCGCCAAAAGCCCTTTCTGGAAAGGGTAGAAAAGGTACACTTGTGGAAAGTGGAGACAATTTCCTGTTCTTATTCATCTTCACCTCTGGACGAGATTCATGCGCTGATTTTGTGAAGGTACTCTTTTACTTTATGTTTGTTTTCTATTTGTTGGGAATTCTAGAACATCCATTGGAGGGAAAGTACGTCAATGCCTCTTAGGCCATGTTCCATTGCCGCAGAAAAAATAAACAATAAATATCATTCCGAACATGAGAATTTGTTGATTATACTTGCTTTTCGTTATCCATAATGTGCCTATTGCAAACCACGAGTAAGTATTTTCTAATATCGCTTTACTTAGACAATACCCGCGAACCCTAATTGGCAACGGAATCGGGGTAGTAGAAGAAAGCCAAGGCCACTATCAAGTACGTGCACAAGAGCATGACACCCTCGAGCCAATTGGACTCGCCGTCAAGAATCACTAAGTTGGTAATGAAGACAGAAACAAACATGATGGCAGTCTCAAAAGTGGAAAAGTACAAGGACATTGGCACATCAATGAACCAACCAATGATGACCATGAATGGGGTGACAAAAAGTGCAATCTGGAGGGACAGGCCCACAGCAACACCTATGGCCAAGTCCATTTTATCTTTCATGGCAACGATGATGGCCGTGGCGTGTTCGGCAGCATTTCCAACAATTGGGATTAAAATCAAACCAATGAAGGTCTTGGATAATCCGGACAGCTCGACGATATCATCGATCAGGCCCACCAAGTAGTCTGCACATAACGAAACAAGGATGGTGGCCACCACCAACACTGACAATGAACCGGTGACTGACAAGTGTTCGGTCTCACCAACGTGTTCTTCACCCATAGGCACAGAGGTGGTGATGATGGCTTCTTCTTCGCTGGCTTGCTCCTCGAATAAGGCCCGGTGTGTCTTCAATTGGAAGACAAGATACAAGATGTAAAGTACAAGCAAGATAATGGCAACTCCTCTGGACAAACTAAGAATCTTAATGTCGGTTTCTAAAGATGGGTCAGGGAATCCTACCTTATTCTTGGACTTTGGCATGGCCGCGTGGAACGCTGCAGGAACCATGAGACCGGCAGTAGCCAAAGCCATGAGAGACGACATTGTTTGGGCGACGGTCTGGTTGAACGTCTGTTGCACACGCGTGATACCACCGGCAACAAAGCAACATCCCAATACCAACAACAAGTTGGACAAAATCAGACCAAGCATCAGCGCCTGGACGATTCTCACCTGGTTTTCTTTCAATGCGATGATCGACACAATGAGCTCGACAGCATTACCGAAAGTGGCATTCAACAAGCCACCAATTGTCTGGCCAGTGTGCTCGGCAAGTTCCTCCGTGGCAAACGCGAGGATCAGCGCCAAGGGCACGATTGCAAAGAAATTGATCCAAAAGATGGCATTCAGGCCCCATCCTAGGATTCCAGCCAAAAGACCTAACGGCACGAACACGAGAAGATAGTTGACAGGCGAAGACTTCAATGTCAACAGAGTGCTTCTAAATACCGAAGCCAAAATGGAGTTCGATCCGGCAACTTTACGGCTCAAGAGCGGTAAGCGGTCCGACATATTTTGTGGTGTTTTTGGTGGCGGTGGCAGTTGACTTATAACTGGCTGTTCTGGGAGGTGCCTTATTTTGAAGTGGTCTGTGAGGGTCCGCGGCCCTTGGCTTGCGCCTCGGCTGGTATGCAGGCGGAGCAACAATGTAAGCCACGTCCCGTGCGGCTAGGTGGGATGAGTCTCGCGTTTAGGGGTAACCAATCCAGGTCTTGAGTGTGGGGGTCTGACGGTCTCACCTTTGAAGTGTCATGGTCCGTGATCACAGGTTCGGGTCCAAGGAGCTGGTTCAAAAATTTCTGAAATTCTTTTAAGAAGTGTCTATCGGAACCGCTCCGCTCCAGTGGACGTGTGTGTACACATTCTCTCCCACGTTTCATGCTACTATAATAAGGTGCACGGATGCTTGTGACCTTGGCGTCTATCCATATGTTTTATTTTATTTTTCGTTTTATTGTTTTAGTTCACCGTCACCCTAAATGGTTGTCTTGTCCGGACATTCAGATTCAGCGGCTATTTGAGAATCAACTGTTTTTTTTTTTTCTGTTGAATCCCGTTTTGTGGCAGCATAGCCGGAGTGAAAGTGACGTTTACTGGTGTGGTAGGCGGCCTGTCAAGAACCCGTGGAAACATGTGTGATACTACGAGACCCTCACACACACACCTTTGTTCACTGTTGGTATTCTCGACGTGTCCCACGCGCATATGCCGGTTTGGCATGCCGGGCTGAATGGTGGCCCAAGACCAAATCAAATGAGAATACCCCAGGATTTTTTTTTTTCTGTTTTCGCTTTTTAGGGATTGAATTTTTCTGTCCTGCTATTATTTTTAAAGGCTTGTCTCATTTGTAATTGCAATAGGGCTACGTGTTTGTTGCTATTCTGATATAAAATTAAGCTCAGGACTCAGACAGCCAGTGCCACTATGAGATTCAGTGGGTCATTCATATTATACACTGGCAACTGGTGATGTTTTCGTGGTAATTATTGTCCTGGTACTCTGTTCACTTTTACCCATTTTTTTTTTCTGTTGATCGGTGGCCGTACCTTGCTTGCCTAAGCTATTATTTACTCCATCATGACCATCCAAACCAACTTGATGATACTCGGAACCGGATCCTGTTGCAAGCGCATATTTGCAGTAAGATTCATCAGAATTGATTACATGTCTTCTATTTTGAGGAAGTAAGTATTGGACAGTTCCTTAATACTTGGAGACAGGTTCTTCATTTTAAGAGAAGCAGTGTTAAAGGAATAATGGAACACAAACAAATACTACGAATTTCGGGCACCAGTGTTGTGTACATCCAGTTCATAATGAAGCGACCCAATGTTGCAGAGGCCTTGGGCATTGACCCAAGAATGCCTTCTGAAATTAACGTTGTTCGTATCCTTTTTTTAAGACTCATATTCAGTAATCTATAAATTAATGCTGGGGTATTTCAATGTGCTTGTGTCGAAAAAAGTGGTATCGTATTAAGGGTAGTTCTCCAGAGGTGAACTGTTGAACTTTTTTCCCGAGAATATTGTCAATAAATTCATGCTGATCATCACAATTGTATGTCTGTGTCAGAGACGAGGCTCTTTCCTTTCAGTGTGCTATTACATAACAGATATTACACCCAAATCGGGTACCGCTTTAAAAATAAAAGAATCCCCACGATCTGGTCACAGAATCTATTTCTCTATTAACAAGTGTTTCATCGTCCGTATCTCTTCTCTTCATTCTCATTTTGTAGCCATGCGTGCCACCCACTTCACTGAACAAGCTCTTTCCATAAGTAAGGTGTGAACACCACCACTGCCGTATAGAACGCGTCAATGGCCTCATAAAGTGCAAGAGGGAATCCCAAGACTCCCCTTTCGATGAAGTTCACGTAGATAGCATAGAAAGCCACGGAGAAAAAGTGGTTGAAGAGCAACATTGGAAAGGGCAACATTCCTGAAAGCAAGCCCATAGGCCCGGCAACACAGTCACCCCCAAGCAAAAAGTATTTAAAGCATCCACGCTGGAGAATCTGAAGACCCCGGGTGTCTGCTGCAAACAACGAGTACAATGCAATGGATAGAACGTTAATTACAGCATCGAGACTCTTACGTTTGCGGTGGAACAAGTGGAGTTTTTGAGAAACTTGTGCTTGGTTACCAAGATCGACGCCATGAAGAAGACGTGCGAGTAGTACGGTGTCATTCAAACCAACCGTCATTCCTCCACCGGTCAATGGATGGCGCATGTTCAAGGAATCACCCAACATGATGAAGCCTTCGTTATTGTCACCCTGTTTGGAGGCGCTGAGGTACTGGTTGGGCATAGCCCGGAACAGCTTTGTCTCGATCGCAGCCTCGAAGCTCGGGTGGAGCAGACTTGGCAAGTTTGGTTTCACCTCATTTTGGAGATAGTTGAAGAAGTCCCCATTGGACAGTGACGGAGGTTTGGTGGACCGGTATGCACAGAGCATTCTTGTCTCATGAGACGACACTTGATACACCAACACTGGGGCGTGAGTTCCTAGAATAACGTGTCCGTGGTGGGGCGATGGGAGATCGGCGTTTTTCAAAGCAAGCCCAACGAAGTACGAGCCTGTGTGTGGCACGTTTGACTTGGAGTGTTCCTTACGGAACTTAGAGTAAATTCCGTCGCATGCAAATGTCATCTTGGCCTTGTATTCCGTGACAGCGCCATCTGCAGACTTCACCTTGACACCTAAGACTTTGCGGGTGTCTTCTAGATCACGCAATAGCGCCGTGGCGGTACCCTCGATCCATGTGACGTTTGGTTCGCTTTTTACAATCAGCCGGAGGTTCTGAAGAAACTTGCCGTGGGTCAACGAGACTCCACGGACATTTTCATCAGCGTCCCAATCTTTTAAACTGAGTGCGGGATCATTGGAGCTCAAAATGTCGTTTCCACCGAAGACGCAGTCGGGAACAGGGCGCATGGGGGATGTTTTCTGGCACGACTCTTTGCTCGCATAGTTGATTTCTATGGCAGTGTCGTGGTATTTGATGTAGTACCCCAGAACGTAGGTGGCGTCTATTCCGTTGAGCGCCTGAACCATGCCTAGTTCACGGAGTGCCTTGACTCCCGCCGGCTGCAATAATTCACCCACAATGCGATCAGGTTCCGACCAGTCTCTTTCAATAATCATCACTTTGTTTCCTTGACGGGCAAGTGCCGTGGCCAACGCAGGGCCTACAACACCTGCTCCAATAACGATCGCGTCTAGCTGAGCCATCTTTGTGAGACAAGTTTAGGAACGGTGTGCAGCTTTTTTAGAAGATATGTTTGGTGTTTTTATGTTTGGTGGTTTCTTGGACCAAATGCGTAATACTCTATTGGTGGCAGTAGAGTGCGATGCGTGAATGCTTGTGTTTTGAAGAGCAATCGGAATAGTTGTCCAAGCGAATGTTTTGAATGTGCGGAGTTTTCGGGAATCTCTGGTGGGATGTGTTCGCCCTGCTTTTGTTGCTGTCAGATGGCGAAGAAGTCCAAGGGTGCACTGTTTCTGTGGTGGTTGTAGGTTTTTCGTGGGCCAAGTTAATCCACCACAGGCTATACGAGCCCCAGTATATATATCCATACATATGAATTGATGTGTGCAGTGCGCCCGGAAAAATAGGACCACCTCGGAAAAATAGAACCACCTCGGAAAGCAAGGTGGGTGCGGGCGCCGATGGTCTTCGTATAGCGCATTGCCTGTTTATACCGATCAGGCGACTTTTCAATTTTTGTAATTAATTTTGGGTGACGGCAAATTTGAAATGTCAGATTTCCGCTTTTGGGTTTTTAGATCGGCCGATTTTCCCGTTCGGCTCGGGATATGTATTTGATTATGCTTATGCACAGATATTATTCCTGCTTTATGATACGCTTAGAAGACATACGCAAATTCCACGCATGTGATTTTGGCCACCTGGACTAGACGAACTTCCACGCTTACCGCACCAGCACCTTCTGCTACAACATGTGGGAATTTTTGAGGGTTGTACCTTTATTGATTTGAGTGGGGGTTTATTTTACCTCGTGCTGAAGTCTTTTTCTATTATAACTGGACTTCAGGTCTAATGGTGCCGTGAAAGTCAGCAAGGAATGGCATTGAAGAGCCGGTCCACTCTTTATAGCGATATTCTATATAACGATGACGAGAGAGTGCTGCTAGTAATCTTCATGGTAATATTAATGATTCTGTCTTGTTGATAATAACTCTCTGACTTCTACTTCTGTTTGAGAATTCTAGAAACGAGACCAACAGCAATATTCGTCAATTCTTGGCTCTGGACGGGAAATTCTGGCCGCGTCTCCATGTTCTTCTTAATTAGACTTGCTAAGTCGACCGAGTCTTATAACTAAAAACGGAAAGCCTTTCAAACAAATGTCAATTACTCCCCTGGACAGCTTCCTGGACATGGTGTTGGACTAAAGGCTACCCACTAGCAGAAAATACCCAAACCTGCAATGGCTCAAGCATCATTCAGTCGATGGGTAGATTGAAAAAGAGCTACCTCCCCTTTCGTGAGGACAATCCTTCCTTATACTTCCTGATACTTTCGTACACTCTACCATACCTCATCAGACTTTCTCGGACACCCTCATAAGTCCGTAGGCATAGTCCTTTTTAATGATGAGCACTCCAATTCCTTATCAATAATCACACTGACGTGTAGTCTTCGTGTGAGTTTTTGAGCTTGACAACATCACTCTTTACTGTTTCTATGTAACAATGATTTGTGAAGTCTGTAAAAGCATCTCAAGGTTCGAGACTTTGAATACATGGAGAAAACAGCGATGAAAGCGTCTCGATCTAACGCGTCTTGCTCTCAGTTGCCAAAGGGCCCTTTGTAGAAGACCTGATTAGGTCGCGTTCATCAAGAATTTATCTTCCGGCCTAGAGTTTTAATGAAAGCAGCACATTTGAAGGCTTCTAGCTGAGGTATAACAGCAAGCATAAAGATGTGGATATTTATACCGATGTTTCTTATATCAAGACGGAATTGCGGACAATCACTAATATCGCGCAGCCATCCAAATTCCATACGGTGGTCCCAACGACATTTGAAGTGGCCGCCAAACATACCCCAACCACTACCAGCGTCCACCATTGTATTGCTGATCTCCCAAAGCACTCTTCAATACATTTGCCCTTAAAAATCTCAAAAGAAGTACGGGTGTGGCAAGGGAAAAGTTTCGCTATCCTCGCTATAACGATAGACATCGTGATACAGTGTAACTAAATCCCTGAGGAATGACAGACATCCCAAGAAGCAAAAAAAAAGATTCTGTTGCAGTTGGAACATCCATACTTATCTTAGTGTCCTTACGAAAGCTTTAAGATTTTGTCAAACATAGGGCTAATGTCGCGAGATTACTAGCTCAATCTTCGTCTAGAAAACCAGAAGCCTAAATTAAGATCTTCACCCTTTGCCACCTTGGGTTCGTTGTTGTTTTGAGACCAGAAGCTTTTTTCTTTTGCCGAAACCCCTTTGTTTATGCGGGCCGCTGATCGAATCCATTGATTTTAACCCAATGCTTTAGTTGCGTGGTGAAGAAATTAGGGTTCTTTTACTGTTACTTCGCTGACTAAGGGCGAATTTCCGTATAATCATGATCCATATATAAACAAAATTCAAAACACTCCTACTCACCCTAATATGTTGAAAATCACTGGGAAAATGGTCTTGGCTTCCACATTCTTGGCACAACCTCATCAATATTCTACTAGAGGTGATTCATATAGGCAACCAAGGATATACTTCCCTAGACTTGGTCAAAATCGCTACACAAACAGACATGATGGTATCATCCCTCTTAGTTTGTCACCCAGCAAGTGTGTAACCATACAAGTGCGTATTGTCACATGTTTTGGGCCTCCTATGTATAATTAATCTATGACTTCGTGATTCGTGCTCGGGGAAGCTTACTCTTTCTCTCCCATTCCATTCGCAGAGGTTTCCCTACTCGTCCTCCTCGTCGCTTTCTTCCTCGGCATCGCGAAGCCACTCCACAAATTGGCCGGTCAATTCACGTACCTTTTCCAACGCATCCGTAGCACTCGATTGTTCAGACTCCCACCATTTCAAAAGGTTATCTTCCTCAATGATATCGAGCTCATAAAGTTGTCGAAGAGCCACAAACAACAACACAGCACCATATTCAATGTCTAGCGTGACACAGGTGTCTTGCAAAATCTGGGCCAAGTCGACCTGCTCAGCAGCATTGAACACCTGTCTCTCAAACAATGCACCCCAGTCACCGAACACTTTCGCCGTGGCATCCTTGGCGTTCAAGGTATCAGTAGAGATGAAATGGACGACGCGTTTCAACATGGCTTGTACTGTGGCCACTCTCACCTCATGATACGTCACGTTGATGGACATTCTCAATGTGTTAAGCTCCAACAACGCCGTGTCAATATCATGGTTGTTTTCCATAGCCCTTTCCACGGTGGCAATGGCCTCCTTGTTAAAGTCTTCTTCGTCTTCTTCCTCCTCGGTGAATGCACCACCATCATAGTCAGTAGACATGATCAGAGTTGCCGACAACCTCCTGCTGCTGCGCGAGTTACGGTGCATGTTACGTCTAGCCTTACGCTTGGTCAAAGATGCAATGGATTCATCCGAGATATTGAGCAGACTGAGCTGATAGAGTACGCCCGAGAAGTTTGAAACCGAATTGTTCTCCAGCTCGGACTCGTCATCAAATTCACGCTCCGACATGTACAACACACCAGTGCCGTCCTCGCCCACCAACTCGATATCGTTGAGGTTATTAAGTGCAGCGTCATCCCCAGATGCTTCGGCGCTGTCGTCGCTATCAAAGGAATCGTCACCAAAACTATCCTTCTCCAAATGCTTGTCGATGATTCTCGTCGATGGCGGAATCTGCTGGCCTGCGCCCACCACAACGTTGAAACCAATCACAGAGCCGGCCGCAAGCGACGCATCGGCGCGGATCACCGCACCGCTCGATACGATCGCACGGTCAACTACAACATTGTCTTCAATGACAGCGTTCTCCCAAATGTAGGAATTTTTGATCACGACGTTGGCGCCAATGCGACAGTTGCGGCCAATGACGGATTTACTTATCGCAGTGCTGGCCCCCACAGACGTATTTGCTCCAATACATGTGCTGTTCCCGATGTGGCACGACTGTGCCAAAACGACCTTTTCCTCCTTATAGATATGGTTGAACTCGTACTTGTACAGGGTATCCTCGACCATATTAGCGTCAGGCGTCAACGGGTAGCACCAACGAGCAAGAACATCCTGAGAGATAGATGCATACGTGCCCCAAGACTCCACACGGGCGGCGTACTCGGAGTCGTCAGTAATGTACGCGTAAATGGTCTTCTTGAGGAGGTCCGAGGTCAATACACCACGCACAAAGTCACTACGAAGTGTCTGGTAATCGAAGTTTTCCTGGAAGATCTGTGGCACATGTGGCGAGCAGATATCAACGCAGCAGTCGATGAGGTCGTTCCGGATGGCGAAATCGTGTTCGATATCGTCCAAAAGCTCAGGATCAATGCTGACACTGGATTTTTTCCCGTCCGCAGGAGGAATGCCCTGGTAGTAATGACATCTCAGGCTGCTTGTATCGAGCACAAACACCAGCGGATCGATGGAAGACCGTGCGCGATGGACCGGACTGGCCTCGGTGAGCACCATTGTCACTATATGGTCCTTGTCGGCGGCTTTTTTTGATTTGTGGAACGCCATCACCTTCAGGAAGTCGATATTGGTCACGACATCTCCTGAAACCAAGAGAAAGTCCCCCGTGATGAGGCCTCTGTTGTCCAAATCCCTCATGGAATCCCCCACGGACCTCAGCTCCAAGCTCATCACCGTGGTCACGGTGAAAATCGTATTATTCGCCCATCTCAGCAGCTCGATATACTTCTGGATCTGTTCGGCGTGTGAAGAGCACATCAAGTATACCTCGTTAACACCGGCCTTGGCCAAAAACTCCAAGGTGTAATCGATTAAGGGCACATTTGCAAGGGGAAGAAGACACCGGGGCTTGACCAGTGTAAGAGGCATGAACCGGGTCTCGAAGGAGTCCGTAAGCACAATCGCCTGGAATCTCTCGTCCTGGACAATCTCCTTTTGTTTTTTATTTTTAGGAGGCATTGTTTTTGGGGTGTTTTTGGGGGTCTTTTTGCTCCGTTGTCCCTTCTTTTATCGTGCTAAAAACCTTCCTCTAGGATAACGCACTAGTGTATTACTCACCCTACGCACTCCTACTTTTTTTTCCGCCTCGTCCTGTAAGCTGCAGTAACGGCGATGGTTGCAAGAGTAAATAGTCATGAGTACTAAAGTCTAAAGTCACCACAGAATTGGTGATTCCAGCCCCCGTTTGTTATACGAATGTTGGGTGTAGAAGACTGTTTTTATGATTTTTTTTTTCATGGAGAAATTCAATGATAATGAGACAAAATACTCGATTTGACCCACGTGTGATTTCCCGACCCAAAGCATTGCAAAGTCCCCGCGAAAGAAGTACCTTTGACTATTGTTAGAATGAAAATGTATGGAGATATGATACAATCAAGTGCAGTAATCATTTCCAACTTGCAACAAAAAAACAAACCGTCGAATTAAGCAGGTCTTTTTCCAAGTAATATTTTTCGCGGTGTAGGTCTTAATTTGGGTGTATTAAAAATTTTCTGGGTGTAGATAAAAAAAAATTGGGTGTATACATTAATACTTTCCTGAATTCAGCAACCCAGCTCAACTCACAACACACCTACTCAAAAACATGTTCCAGGCGTCAAGCAAGCCCCTCAAACACGTATACTTGTTTGTTTATAATGCGGTACTTTTTCTGTTGGGAAACTGAAATTTTTTAACTCAGCTTAAAATAAAGGTACGTCTACTGTTGTACTTCTGTCGAGCTGGGTTCATACCCATTCATGTCGCAGTTTGCATGTCGCAGTTTGTATATCGCATAATTCTGGGAGTGTTCTAATCTTGTGGGTCTATTAGGGTTATTTTTTGTCTTTGTTTTGAAGATACATTCCACATTCCAATCACTAGAAAGTCGTGAAATTATAGACGCCATTATAGACGCCATTATAGACACCATTATAGACACCATTATAGATACCATTATAGACACCATTATAGACACCATTAGAGACACCATTATAGACACCATTATAGACACCATTATAGACATACTTCTCTGCAGAATGCCCTGGGCAATATATGGTTTATGTTTTCCAAGCTCTAACAACCTCCTCCTTATGTTGTGGTGCGAACGGCGCAGTCTTAAACTGGTAAGTGCGAGTTGGGACAACGTCCACCCACAGCTTACGCTGGAAGCAGTACTGACGGAAAGGTTCCATAGGATCTTGAGTAGACACATGTTCAACAGAACTAGTGTCGAGACATTCAGTAGAAGTCTCTCCAGACATAATGAGAATACTTTAGTGAAGTATTTAGA
>JAJMHT010000103.1:0-72672 GCA_030583145.1 Metschnikowia vanudenii
GAAGGAGAAATCTCACCCATTTGTCCGATGAAGAATCAATGTAGATCTTAGGGTATGATTATAGCGAAAATAGCTTACACAGTGTCTAGAAATACAAGGACAGGCATTTTAGGGAGACTATGTAGCAGGTCAACCCGGAAAAAGAGGTGTGCTCCTCATCAAACGACTGTATACTATCACATGTATATACAGTATTTTTGAATATGCAGTACCATTTTTCTTAGATTCAAGACATCGGACGAAAGTTTGTACAATAGATACTTCCGAATACACGGGATCTGACTGTATTTCGGGCAACAAATGTGATTAGAAGTCGCGCAATCCTCAAAGATTCCTGCTTGTAAGAGTACATCGTGGAAGTTCCTTGATATAAGGATTTAACGTGGCGCCCTGATATAATGATATAATGTGGGGTGCCCTGAAATCAGGTGCTTAAATGGCGTTGGTGATTTCGAACCTGATGTACATGGTTTGTGCAGTTTAAGATGCAGCATTTACCTTCTCGGTAAATTATAAAGACCAGTGAAGGTAAAACTTACACATGTACTACTTGAGTGCCTGTGCATTTACATCATGTTGGTCATGGCCTGGGAATATATCGGTAATAAGGAGTTTTTGGTCGTTTCTCTCGTTTTCGCCCTTCTTTTCCGTTTGCGTCTTGAAATCGGACAACTTTTCTTGCGGCTTATGCAATGGAAGATATTCCCATATATTTCGCGTGTCCGGTAGTGTGAATCTGGCATGTGGCAAACAGACCATGGAATGTTTATTTCCTTTAGAAGCATCTCTCTCATTCATCAATTCCAGCATTGATTTGAGTCCATACGACTTTTTGGGCGCCAATCGTTTGGTGTTATATATTTTGTGAAAGACGAGACAAATATTACTGCTTTTTGCTTTCTGCTTGATGAATGGAGGCGCTTGTTAAAAAGGAGCTTGCTCTGCTTCTTCAGAAGAAAAAGGCACTGAATTGGCTTTGGGGTCACCCATTGAACTCATGGACTTGTTCAGAGAAACGATCATCAGCTTGTTCAGTTGAAGGGATTTCTTTGGCGTCAGAGATTGAACTCACAGTTGTTCTTCTTCGTTCAAAGGAACCTCGGGGGTAAACCCGAATTCAGCTTTACTTCCCAAGGCATTTTGAAGAGTTTTTATGTCCGAAAAATTATTGACAACATCATCCCGTGAGGAAAAACCAGAGCATTGTGGACTGGATGTTCTGTTAACAAGGGTGGTTCCGGTGGTGCCTTCTTCCCTCAATTCTCTACTACTGGCTTTTGGCAGCACTTCATCCAAGAGGAGATTATATAAAGCATGATTTGTCAGCGCGGTTGCCTTTCTCTTTGAAACGAGCTCTCCGGGTGTGTCTTCGATGCCATGTTTGTTTTGACTGCCATTTAATGGAGTCGTGAGTTTATTCACGAAGGTTATCTGCTAGCGATGGAATTAGCAGAATGAAATTTTGGTCTCCTACTGGATCATACTCGGCTTTGCTTTCCATGAATCCCACCAAGCTTGGGTCCTTAGAGCATGAATGCAATTATAGATCCCCCAAATCGATTCTCGGATAATAGACAATGTTGGAGAAGTTCCTCTTTATAGCGATAAGTTCGCGGTCCTTGATATAACGATGCTGGGCATAAAACGTGGGGCGGGTTGAAACGTTGCCAGGTATGAAAAGTTTGGCTTCTCTTTATTAATGTCGTCTATATATCTTAGGCTTACCAAATCCATTTAACTGGTTCTAATGCAATATCTTTGGAGATATAGTGGACTTGGAGGAATCAATTATTCCGTCGTTGAAAGTTGCAAGTCGCGCGAAGTTCCTTTTTTTCCGCAAACAGTATTATAAAGAGTTTCATAATCAGGCCATTGAAATTTCAGTTTTAAAAGATACCATATATTGGTGGAATTATGTTGATTTTTAGCAGAGCTAGCTTATTATTATCCAAACTTTTCTACTTTGTTTCTAATTCTCTAAATGTTTGTGTAAGTTGGAAAACCATTTGTTCCTTTCACGACAGAAAGATGACTTTCGAGACACACTAGCATACCATAAACATACATTAGATATATTGTGTACAATATTAAGTCTGCTTACTCAGCGAACCACACATAGAATCATTCTTATGAAGGCTTTTTCTTCAATTTCCATCTCCGTCTTGGTCTCTCTTCTTTCTCCGCCCTCTTTTCATTTCATTGGCACATGCGAACCCATCTTTGGTCGGAGACCGAAGGTTTCCTGAACCTTGGTTCCTTGCTTGACCTGAGCTATTCCCCTTTTTCTTTGGGGCCATGTTTTTGGGCATCGGGGGCCGACTCTTTGCCGGGCTCTTCTGAAACCGCTGAACTTTGGCTGACTGGTTGAATGGGTTAGGGAGCTGCCCTGGAGTTTTCAGCTTTTTGGAGTCCCTAAGGTCAGCTGACTCGCCCTGGCTCTGGAGTGTGCTTCTTTCCTTTCTATTTATATTCGTCTTTGGACCCCCCGAGATAGTTGTAGGGCCCTGCTGTGAGCCGTTTCCAATTGGCTTTCTGGTGGGGTTTGCTGACTTATTATGTGGAAATCCTTGGGGGATTTCCGGATTTTTAGCATCGGTAGACTGTTGTGCCTTTGGGACTACGCTGCGGAATGTGGGTTGAGTAGATGGCTTGGGAATGATTTTCACTCGTATGGTTCCTGCTCGCTTGGGTCCACTGCTTCTTGGGTCACTGCTTCTTGGGTCACTGCTTCTTGGGCCACTGCTTCTCGGGCCATTTCCTCTTGGACCACTTCCTCTTGGACCACTTCCTCTTGGACCACTTTCTCCGGGACCACTTCCTCTTGGGGCCTTACTAAAGTCTCTGACATTGTTTAGGCCATGCTCATTTACGAATTGTCCTGGAGCTGTTAGTTGGGATGTGGTGCGACTGGTTGGCTTGGCAATTGTTTTGACCACGCTGTCGCCTTTTCGAGTGTCTCGCTTTTGATTTGGAGCACTGAATTTGGCAACGTTGTCTTTGGCCATATGTTCTGCCCCCGAAGTATCCTTGGGATTGCTTGGACCGGCACCAAACAAAAACGATAAGAGACCAGAGGCTAATCTTCCTGTCGTGGCTGGCGTGTGAGTTTTCTTCGTTATCTCCTTGGCATTTTGGTGGTCGCTCTTCCCCTTTATTGTTTCCTCTTTGGTCTTCGTTTTCACTTCTACTTGGGCGGTTTCGTCTCTGGTCTTTTCCTTAACCGTCTCCATTCTTCTTTTTTCCTGTGTGGGTCTCACTCCCGTAGCATGTTCGTCTCCGGAATTACCTTGTCCATTCTCCTGCAAGCCCATTTTTGGGGCCTTACTCTGGGGGCTGTTTCTAGTGCTGGGGTTTAAGGCCAGGAGAAAAGTGTGAATAGAACTTCTTCGAGAGTCGTACGACTTTTGGTCAAACGTCTGGATGATTTTGGAAAAGGCCACTTTCTTGGGGCCTCGGTCGTTGGACATTCTTGGGGCCTTCACCACGTCAATGGTCTCCTCTGTATCCACTGGAGTTTCGGTATCGATTCTAGAAACTCCTCGCGAAGAAAATGTGTCGGCAAAAAATGTGGAAGCAGACAGGGGTGTTGGAAGGTGAAGCTTGCTATTTCGAAAACACGAGGCTATCTTGGACCCTGCTCGTCTCATCCCCCCTCTTCTCTTCTGGTTTGGAGGTGGTGCGATAGTTTTGGGGATCTCCATTACTTGAGGAGAAGCGTCGCTCTTCTGTATGGCAAAGCTGATTGTTTTCTTCTTGGACGTCATTGTATTTGTTGGAACCCAAAAGAATAGTAGTACTTCAGAATTCTTTTCTTTTTTTTTTACAAGGATGCCATAATATCATGGGGGCTCCCTTATATTAGCAAATGGTATGGACCCTCACCATACTCTCAGCATACCATTTTTTGGGGCAGACTGGAAAGCGTGTCTCTGAGCAGTTTCTTTTTTTTTTCAGCATGGGTTGCTGAATATTGGTATACCATGGGCGACTACTAAAAGAAACAGAGCATACCAAAAGTTCAAAGCCAGTTCTTCTTTAAGTATTTGCAAGTTGAGAGTTTAACTTCGCACGTTCTTGGAAGCTGTTTAATTCGACTATTTCCTGGAGATGGCGGCCAGACCGAGAAGAACAAACATTTGGCTGTAAAATATTAATTTTGCAACAAGTTTCGGTGGTAACAAAGTCCCCCGATTTTAAGTTGTATGATGAGATTACCTTTTTAAGGCTCGCCCAAGGATTTATTTCCAGGCTTGATATCTTTGGTAATTTCTCTTTCTGCATTGGAGCAAGAAATTGTTATATGGAAGAGTTTTTTTAGTGTGTTAGCCTTCTTTTCTGGTATGGAGTAACATGTTTTGAAGACTCGTGGGTGATTAAACACATGTATAATGAAACAAAGTAACTAATTCTTGAGATGGTAGATCACATTAGTAGATCACCTGAGTAGATCATCCTTTTGCACACAAGAAATCACAAGGCCAACGCGTTTTTTTTTAAAAACACCTCAACAAGAAAAGTTAAAAGTTCATATGTTAAAACTCGCTGCAAAATCCGTTTTCGGTTTTATTGAAGCCGCAGAGCTTTTAATACTTGGAATTTTAAAGAATTTTGGCCCACTAAGAATTTGGAAAAAGTCTAGACTGTCATGAAAATCTGCAGAGCATCTTCAAAGATAAAGGGGTTTTCAGGGGTTTTATGACACTAGTTGGTCCCCTAAATCAGTTTTCCTAAATTAAGTCCTCCCCGAAGATCCGGGAACCCCTTGTGGCCTGATTGATTTCTTTGAGGTGCCATATTCAAGAAAAGGATAAAGTTTCTTCACTTAATTTCTAGTTTTGGCGGCTTGACACTTATATCACTCGTCATACTTCCGGTAATGTGTTTCACTTTCCAGTAGTTCCGGCCCATTCTCATATTTATATTGCTATTGTCACGTAGCTCCGGATTTTTTCCAAAGTTTTTTTTTTTTTTTTTTTTTTCGATTAATTTAATCGTGGCGAACAAATGTAGCTACTGTCGTTTACAAGACACCCTAACAGTTGAATATGAGAGCTCAAAGTGTATAGATAATGGGCCCCAATGAATATTTCATTTCCATTATTCGTTCCAGCAGTCCACTATTGGGATTCTTGGTCAAAGTTCCTAACGTTTCGGGAGCTAATCATTGGTTCATCTGACCCAGAAAGGGAGCCCATCCTCTAGACTCTTTTCCCCTTGGAGAAAAATCATAGCTTTCCGTGTTACGGGTTAATAACACAACCATAATACCAAAAGTTTGTTTCGTAAAAAATTAATATCCATCACCAGGTAGATAGACCTTGATATAGTGCCTGTCGTCTGAAGACTATGAAAGGAATACCATGATAATTCTTCGAGGTAAGAAAGAAACATTCAAAACCTTGCTAGGTTGGCACCTGAATCCAACCATAATTCTCTTTTTGGTTTACACGGGACTCGACTTATCGGGTATGAAGATACGAGTGTCAGTGATGCTTTTGCCTCCCCCTAGTCCGCATAAAGAGTGATTGGTAAAATACTACCGAGATGTACGATAGTCCGTCCAAAAGCATGATTCTTGGCCCCCTAAAGCATCCAACACTATGGTTAAGATGTCGATGTTTCAAATATTTCATCTGCTCCGGTTGGACTCTATGAAGCTGTACCTGTGCTATTTTCTTGTCTTGTATGTGCAGCTTGTCAGGTATGTGCAGCTTGGCGAAATACACCATTTACGCTGACATTTCTGCTACCTCCACTCAAGATTTCATGCTTCAAACTTGCAGAAATCCTTTTTATAGCGAAGTTGGCTCGAAATGTGCAATGAAATTTTGCGACTTTTTCGTGTGACTTTTTCATGGGATATTTGGAAATGCGACTGGTGATAAATCACTCTTACTACAATCCCCAAATCTGTTTCGAGATGCTTCTAGTACTTTTACTGAAGCATGACCTGAGTGTCAGTGGACTTCACACAGGACACTGTTGTCTAGTTCCCATGAGGAATGCCAAGTTTGGCATTGTTCTAGCGACCAAAAGGTTTCCGAAGACTCGGGTCATTCCAGGCCCAAGGAATCTTTTTTGGTGCCCTGAAATTGCTTTATGGTTGTGGTAGTTACACGCTGTCAGCACAGGGTTTATGGGCCTCCCAAAACACATAAAGCAAAACACATAAAGCAAAACACATAAAGCAAAATGCACAAAGCAAAATGCACAAAGCAAAACCGCAAACCGCAAACCGCACATAAATAGCCTTTATAGACTTCATAGCAGGGTTTTGTGTTTGAGTAATTGGATTCTGTACTTTGAAAAATGATGTCCCACATTCACTCTCCCAACTTAGATTCTTGTTCTCCACAGTTTCGCTCTAATTACTCAACAGTGGAAAATAACATCTTTTGCCCTCCGGGAGTCAAGTCGATCTCTCGATTTTGCGTTTTTTCGACCTCTTAGACGTGAAGATGGCATTACCACTCACTAGTCTTTCGGTATTGTTGACGACTCTGTTGGAATCTCTTAAAATCTTTTTGATTGTTAAATTGAAATCCCAACTAATGCCACTCTTTGCCGCACGGTACACTTTGCTCTAGGTTTTCAACCTAACTTTCTGTGTGAACCTACATTCTTGAGTAGTTTTTTTGACGCCTTGAAAGCTCTTGAAACATTCCAACCGAAGAACGATTTCTTGTTGTTAAACATTTGTTTCAGCCTCGGTCTTATATTTTTTTTTTCGGGCGGTTAGTCCCGTTTTTGTGGCGCTTGTTTTGGGGTAAACTTGGCCCAAAGGCTCGAAAGCATTGAATTTGGTAGGCAAAATTCTTAGGCAGCAGCAGACACAACTTCGTTGTCCTCTTCTTTCTGCAACCTCTTATGTTTCTTTGCTTCTGTGAAAGATTAGCGGCTTGTACTATGCCGAGTGGTTGTGAAATGAAAAAGCAGTTTCAAAATACTTAAGCAAAATGCTAATACACTGATACATACATCTTTGGGGGGTCGTAAATTACAAGTGCAATATTTTCTTTTGCAAAAAAAAAAAAAAAAAATCCTTGTTTGATTACTGAAAAACGGGAAAAAGAAAAAAGGTGTAGCAAAAACTTTTTGGAAGTGAGGAATTTGTTGGAAGTGAGGAATTTGTGGTCGGTGTACTAAAGGAGTCAATTTCGCTTATGTTGTATGTTCTGTGACAGTGCGAAATTGACAAAACGCATTTAGAAGACTTAGACGAGAGAGAGATTTCGGTCACTCCTACTGCCTTTCGGTAGTTAGTTTACAAGGCCGACTTAAGAATTAGCAAAACTATTGGATGGTAGTTAGCTGATGTCTTCTGATTGAAAAAACCCATGTTTCTTCAACACTTTTTAACTTTAACAACGATATTGTTTCGCTCCACATGGAAACGTATGCAATCATTAACATCAGAAACTCTTTACAGTTGCAACAAGTGAGTAAAAAACAAAATATCCATTTAAACTAAAAAAAGAAAACAAAACGGTGACCAACGCCCAAACTAAGCGTGCACCATCACCTCGGTTCCAGCGGCAAATGGTAATCCAATTGTCATGTCCTCTGCTTGACCATGAGCTTCAGTCATCTGCACAGAACCATTGGGTTGTGCTCCAGTCACATCTGCCATTGGCTCCGGCTCATTTCCCATTGGCTCGGGTGCTTGAGTTCCCATTGCCCCTGGGGCCTCACTAGCCATTGCCTCAGCTGCCTCGCTGGCCATTGGCTCCATTGCTACGTTGGGCATTGGCTCGGTTCCAGTTACCTCGGGTCTGCCTGTCTCGTGGACAAATTCAGGACCCACAATCTCCGTCACACCACTCGTCACCTGGGTGACATCAGGTCCCAAAAGCTGGGCAGGTCCGGCGTTTCCCTCCGTCAGGTTTCCATCGGTTAAAGCAGCTGCTGTAGCCCCTACTCTAAAGATATTAGTGCATGCAATTCTAGTACCATCGTTCAAGTGCACCACCACAGACAAGTCCCCAAAAAAGGCCCTGTTTCTGGGGTTGAGCGACATGAATTGATCCACGTAGCTTCTGCGGTAGCTGGTGCCGCGGATCATTCCGTGCTTTCCAGAGAGATCACCAACCTCGGCCAAAGCAGGTGTCTTGGCATGCAAAACACCATTGTATGGGTTGAAGTGACCCAAAGTGCCCGCACAGTCTCCCGGGGTAGGAACTCTTCTTTCATGAATATGGTACATGAAGGGCCCACCAGTGCGAGGCAACCCTCTAAGGTTCACGTCAACACCCACGTATCCGTTTCTACTTGAGAACGTCAAAGTTCCAGAAATTCCTCTGGTAAAAGTGGCTCTATAAACAACGCCACGAGGAGAGTCTCTGGACCTTGGGGCTGGGTCGGCCAAGGCAAGCGAAACGACGCTAAAAATGGTAAGGAGGGAGCAGAACATCATCGTGAAAGAATTTCGATCAGAGATAAGCAATAGAAAGAAACTGCTGGATATGATACAAAAAAAATTGGATATCCTGAGGAAATATCTTCCTTCTTATATACCCGGAAAGGCTGATTTTGAAGTAGGCAGATCGTAGACAGATTCATATGATGGCTGGTCTGGAAGAGACATATTCGTTGAAGTTTCTCCTTTTCGGTATGTGATACTTTCAATTAGTAAGTAACTGTTTTTTTTTTTTTGCTTTTTCTTTCCTTTTTTGTGGTCTTTTTCTTTATATGTTTCTTTTTCACCCTTTGTTCTTTTTGTTCTTTTTCTTTTTCTATCTTTGTTATTTTTCTCGCTTCTTTTTGATCCTGACAGGGTTTCCACCTCTACCACAATATAATGCACGTATGGTATATGCTTCGTGAGGGAGTAGTAATCAATTTTAGACTGTTCCTCACTCCCAAGTAATTAAAGATTGGCACTGCTGAGTGCTGCTCTGGATAGACTGAACACGCCACTTGATAAAATGCTTAAATTACCATAAAGAATGAGTATATTATAGAACAGAGTATTGAGTGTATCACAAGCACTGGCTTGGACCTAGGTCGGTCATTTTCCTCGCCTGATTCTAGATAAAGCGTTCTTCCAGGCCTATTCAAGAAACTAGACTTGTATATCCAGCATGTGTATATTCCTGATTTATTCGGGCTTTGCTCTTAGATGTGTAATTGGAATTTCTTCACATGGAGTACGAGCTAAGCGAAACTAAGTACATAGACGGGTTTCTTTTTTGAAAAAGCACATGGAGTTTTTGCACATAGATTTTTTTCTTTTGTGGTTTTTCTTTTGTGGTTTTTCTTTTGTGGTTTTTCTTTTGGGCTTTTCTCTCTTGTGATTTTTCTTCTGTATGCGAATTTGTTAATAATCAGCTTTTCTTGACCGTTGATAATCCTGAAGTATTTCTACTTGAGTTTCAGCAGCTTTGAATAACACGCCAATCCGTTTTATTATTCATATCGGGAGCGGAACCTCTTTGTTCTAGGCTTTGGAAAATAGAAGGTTTTGAGAACCCAAGTTGTGAAGGTTAAACCGTATGCATTCGCCTCTACTTAAGGAAAGTTGTAACACGAGGCTGAGCTTCACACTATGGATAAGATTACAAATAGTGCCAGAACATGTGATCCAGCTCCAGCGCTTGGACTTACATTTAAAAGAAGAACAAAGCCACAAGGCTGTGTGAAAGGCGGGGCCTTCGAAGTGTTTAGTTTCTTCTGAACGAGGTACCTCTTGGGAAGGTAGTATTGGAAGGCAAGAGACTCCCACAACGGCGAGGCCGAGACACTCCAACGAGTTTTGAAAAAAAAAAAAAAAAAACTCACTCTGGGGAGAATATCAAAGGACTACAGGAGTATTTCACCTGGATGAATAAAGTTTTTCGATGCGTCCCAGTTTTCAGATCAATTACTTTTACAATAAAGAGGCTGTTGATCACTTTTGTCGCTGGCGTTGCTCCCCTTGAACAAATCTCGCCAAATATGTCGTGTATTTTGCCCCAGTCAAAAAGGTGACATGCTCCCAAAACGTGGTTCTTTAAAAGGAGAAACAAAAACTGTTTTCAGATTTTAAAGAAGGTTTGTTAAATTTGTTAAATTTGTTTGTTTGTTTGTTTTTTTCGTTGATGTACTTTGCAGAAAATTTTGGAGTTTTCATTGTTTTTTCGCGCTTGACTGAATTTGAATTTTTTTGTAAAGAAAGTGTTCCAGAAACTGGATACATTTTTTTTCTCTCCCTTGTTTTCAAACAAACAACCCAGAACAAAAACTCCAGAACAAGAACTAAATCAGTTCTTCACCGTTCAAATATCTAACCACGTAATATTCTTTAATGGAGGCCTGCTTCTTTTTGGATGCGAAAACCTGCGTGAATAGATCGAATTGTTGAAGTAAACTTTAAAGGATGCATGATCACGTGCTGTGCGAGTCGTGCCCCTTCCAATTGTTCAAAATGGGTGCGCTGACTATCCTCCTTCTCACGAAGAGAAAGTTCCCCCCCAAGGGATCCTTAGGGAATGTTATTGTTATTTTATACTTACTCAATCCATAGGGTTACATTATGGTCAAACACTCAAAGTCCAGTCAATGATTATTAATCCTATAGTGTACTGGTCTTGTATACTTGTACACATGAATGGACGGGCTATGTCTCAACTATATCCAGGCACAGACATGAAATCCAGTAAAATTGTCGTCATATCATCACTAAGCAACCAAGTTCGGCGTCTTCTATGCATCTTTAAAGACTTCGTGACTGACTTCTTGAAAGATAACTCCATTAAACGTTAGACCAGGAAAGTCGACCAGGTGGAAGCTTTTTTGAAAGGAAATCACAGATAAAAACAGAACTTCTGAGGAGTTTTACGGTAAACAAAGTTAATGTAATTTAAAGGTTAAATATTGGATGAGGTATCTTGGTGTACAATAGATAACTGCTTTCAGAATCCGAAAAGCAAGAAGAAGCAGTTGCTCACTTGAAATTGTCTAAAGGCATTTGCCAACTTAGTTGCTTGCCAAACTCCTACATGTGTATACTAGATCTATTATTGCTACTGTGCGAGGATCTAGTTTTGATATGGTATTATAAAACCAAGCTTTTCGTGTTGACAGATCTATTGATGCACATGAGAATTATGATGCGTGATGCAAAGCCAGAACTTTTCTATTACAGGTGGAAACCTCAAGGTAGTAGCTGTTGCCTTCCTCATAGAATTGGACATGTTATAGTGCAAAATGGCACAGGAGTAACATGACACCATGCTAATTGGTTAAAGAGACAATGCCAATATGGACTTACGTGTTAGGGATGGACGAAACGCCACACAAAATCCCGGCAACAGAAGATTCTGCCAAGTGCTAACGAGTAAGACAAATTCCAACAGAGATTAATTGTGCTGAAGCCAACAATGTTTACAGCACAGTATAAGCACACTTCATAATTAACAAGAAAACCCCAAGAAAAAGGTAGAGCTTTGGGTGGATACCTCGACACAAACAACTTTGAAATCATCAAATTGCAACTAAGGAAAGTATCTTCCCTAATTATTTTTTGGAGCCCGTCTTGACTTTTTAAAGTTTGCTCCTCATGTAGGCACGATCCAGGCACCGCAAAGTACAGAATAACGACAAGCACTCAATTGCGCACGCCAAGGGCTATATTTGTCAAAACCAGAATTGAACCCGAAAACACACCCGCGGAAAGAGCAGCATGGAAACGAATGCACACCAGCGGACCTCAAACAGAGAAAATGCCTAGAAAAACCTCTTCTATTGGCTGAAATGCGAGGGACCATATTCTGCATTCTAAACATGACACAAAACTTCATATACTTGACAGACCGACTAGCCAGAGGTGGAAAGGTGCTGGGTTCGCGCGTCTGATATCTAATTCTACCTGTATCCCTAGCACCTCTAAAGATCCTCGTCATTATCCTCATCACTGGATAAACTCCCAACATCACTCAACTCGCCATCATCGTTGTCGTCGTCGGCATTGCTGCCGTTGTCAGGGGCGAGGTTCTGCAGTGCGTACTGTTGCACATACTGTTTCACGGTTTCGATATACTTTTGCTCGTTTTTGGTCATGAGGCCAGATGCATCTGTGTTAAGAGGGTCGCTCGGGTTGCCGTAGCGAAGAAGGTGGGGCAAGAAGTTCTCGAATATGTTCAAGAGCCCAAACATCGGCGACCATGTCTGGTTGATCACGTCGAGACACACGGACCCCGAGGACTCATCGATATTGGGGTGGTAGATCTTATTGATGAATCCGATCAGAGGCAGTTTGATGGGATATTGGTCGGGCAACTCCACACGCAACTTCCACACCCCACCAGCATACGGCGTGTCTGAAGGCCCATGGAAGATCACGTGGAATTGTTGCATTGAGTCGTCAATGAGACTCACGTCGAAATTGCTCATCATTAGGTCCATGACATCTTTCTCGATTCTTCTTTTGCCACTCATGATGGGGATATTTGGGGGTGTATTATTATGAGTGTGTTAAATGGAGGGAGGATCAGATTTTGTGGGATTGTGGAGTGGTATTTTTGTTTGTAAAAACACCTCGGGCCAGTGATTTTATTTTGTAATTTTGTAATTTTGTAATTTTGGACTTTTGCACAGGACTTGTGATTTGTAAGGTTCTGATGATTTTTGTGGTTTTTGTGATTAATGTGGTTTCTGTGATTTCTGTGATTTTGTGATAAATGGATTTCGGTCGTGTGTGGATAGTGGCTTTGGGAGAAGTGGGGTTATCTACCACGGCAAGCTTTGGCGGGGAATGCGAATCGGGGGTGCCACAATTCCGGCCGTGCCGCACCAACCCTGCCCTTGGCCGGCCCGGATTTGGTTGGTATTGACACCAGTGAAATTGCGAGCAGAGAGAGAGAGAAGCCAAAGCAGAAGGTAACAGTGATAATCTTAGATTTATTAAGTTAGAAAGGGAAGGTCAGTGTGGAGCTGATACTTAATATCTTACCGAGAAAACATATTCTTTGTTTATAGAATACGTGTTGTGGGGCACTTGATGATTTCTGTCATGCGAAATGGGGTTTGAAGAAAAAGAACCCCTGACATATTGATAGTGGCAGGAGTAGTTTATTGAAGTACAGTTGGTGACATCGTAAATTGAAAAATTCAATTAATTGGAAGAATAAGTTGCTAATTGGAGTAATAAGTAATTAATTGGGGTAGTAAGTAGTTAATCGGTGTAAGTAGTTAATTGAAATACCCAGCTAGTTTGAGAACGTGGTAAATTGGTGAAAGTACTGAATATGGAGGGATATTACAAAGTGCCTAATTACAGAATATATAAATTTTCTCATAATGGTTTAAACTAAACAAATCATACAAGAAGATTATTTGCCCCTTTAATAGACATACTCATTTTATATTGCTTTATTATGTGGATGTCTGTGTGGTATTGTATGACCATTGACGATGACCTCGAAAACGGTACGATCTAAAGATACCTCCATAATTGGATAAGGGTCATGAAGACTGGCCGGCGATTTTTTTTTTTTTTTTTTTTTTTTGCAGTTTTGAGTCTAACGTTTTGTTAATTTACTGAGAACTTAACAAACTACCCAAAAAAAATCATTGTCCCATCATATGACCGCGTTTTCAAGACTCATATAATGTACCCATTTGGCTTCCTTTGTTCCACCTGTTGTTTTGACACACTGCTTTTCGGAACTGAAGAATTAATAATATTCATAAAACGCACCCCCTTCAGACATACCACGCAAGCAGGATGAAAAGGAATACGTATTCCATTGAAGAATATCAGCCAAACATTCTTTGTGGGTTCAAAAAGAGTGGCTATTATTGCATACAACACAAAAAAGAAAAATATTTGTTCTTCGATAACGTTTATAACTTTCTGCTTGTTACTATCTGATATTACATGAATTGGTAACAATGTGGCTGTGGCAACGAATTCTGCTCAAAGTATTTATACAATATGAACCATGGATTCCAGTCATCCAACAACTAAAAATGGTGTTCAAATCAACAAAAGGATGTACTACTACATATTTACATGCAGAGCGAATACTTTCGGCTCCATTTAACGAGTCCTCACTGCTTTGAAGTACTCACTGAAGCTATATATATCGAGTGCTTTGATGAATAAATCAGAAGCGGCCTGTATTACATATAACGCGTTGTCTAGACTCTTTCAGCTCCACTCAATTTGACTGCAGCACCATATTTCTGCAATTTTGTCAACAAACCGTCACCCTGCTTGATCAATTGATGGAACTGGCTGTTCTTATTGTCAGGACGGTTAGTCTCGATTATGCCGTTCACCTTGTCAATAGTACAGTTTAATTTTCCGTTGGGAATAAATTTACACAAGTCTTGGTCCAAGAACTCCTCGCTGACACCAAAGCTCCGTGCCATAGATTGCAACGATAATGATTTATAACTCTCCAACAACTGCGCATATGCCTTACAGCGCATCTCACGCAAGAAGTAGCTGGCGTGTGGCCTAAGATACTGGTTCTTGGTCAACAAGTGGTCGTTGGTCGCCAACAAGTGTTCGAAAAAAGATCCGTACTGGCATGTATACAAGGAGTTGGTCAAGCTGACCAAGGGCTCCAAGTGAGGAGCACTGGAGTAGATGGATAAGATCTCGGGCGAGTCGACAATCTTCTGCTTCAAGTCAACACGGTCCAATGTGAGGATTCCGGCAATCATGGCGTATTGAGCAACTTCATCGTACGAGCACAACTCCGTGGATGTGAAAGTAGCCAAACTATCAATAAGTAAAGTCGCGGCTTCAGTGAAGTTCCGTGTGGCCAAACGGTAGATACCCTGGTACGTTTTATACCTATTACGGCGCTCCCAGTCACCTCCCTTTTCGATCCACGTGGAGACTTCGTTTAGGTGGCGCGACACACCGTGGTAGTCACCAAAGAAGAAATCTATACGTGCCAAAGTCAAGAGCACATCAATTTTCAGACCCGTGCTTTGGGTCAACAGAAGCAATTTCTCGTAGGTCAGCGTGGCACGTTCGCGGTCGATGATCGTTGCAAAATATTCAGCGAGCTTTGTGGTTTCGGCCACGAGGTCGATCTCGGTCTCTTCGTCAGTTTCGGCTTGTTGAATGATATTCTCGAGCTCGGTGATTTTGGCGTCATTGTCAGCAGTGAGAGCCTGGTAGAGTTGGTCATCGAGCGCGAAAAGTTCGGGCAATTGCTCCGACAAGTGCTTGTAGTAGGGTGCCATTTTGTGTTCCTTGATAGCATCGAGGATTTCCCCCACCAACGTTTGGCGATTGGCGTCATCCACATGCAGCAAGAGAAATTGCTTACGGGCCAACGTGTGGTCGGGAATATTTGGCACGTCCGAGTCGAATTGGTTCATTAGATGTTTAAGGTTTTGGGAAATTAAACAGTTGAAGAGTGGTGTGGAGGAATGTGGCTCTTTTCTTGGTGCTTGTGGATCAGCTTGGGGTGTTTTCAGTGGTTTCCAGCTTCGTTGGTTCTGGGTTCTGATGGCACCGCGACCAGGCGGTGGCCAAAATGTCATGTGTGCAGGTCGTATAGTGTATAGTGTATAGTGGGGTATGCTCAGGGTGGTTTTGTGGTTGGCAATTCATATGAAGAGCAAATTGGAATGGTTCTAGTTTTCGTGTATGGAAATTGGTAATTGGACTAATTTTGTTGGTTTCTCGTGGACTTGCTTTGGTGAGCTACGATATTTTTGTTTCGGTGGCTATGTCTCGGGTGTTTCTGCGGATGTTCTCATTTGTATGGGTGGCCGCGGTTGGGTGTGCTCACAGAAGCGGGAGTAAATGCGGCTGGCAGTAGAGCCCAAGTTGGATGGCTTCACGTATAAATGAAATGAATTTGTTTTCCGGTCCGAATTATAGAACCATTAAGAGAGTAAATTCTCAAAAATTTTCTTCAACAGAAAGGCGCAAGGAAACAGAGTTCACACGTGCACGGTTAACTCTGAGGCATTCGTTTCTGTGGACAATGCGTCGGATATTGGCTATGGAGTGATTAGAATATTGGCTATGTGGTAGAATTTTGGTTAAGGAGTGAGTGGAATGCTGAATATGTGGAGCTTGGGTATTGAATAAAGGGTAATATCAAGAATGTTGACTGTAGGGTAATATCAAGAATGTTAACTGTAGGGTAATATCAAGAATGTTGACTCAACCGTCAACCTTATAATTGTGAATTGAAGAGTATTTCCAGGATAGCTGTTTCTTTAAATTGCCCAAAATTCTTCCTCTGCAAGCTTTTCATCCAGCTATTATGTCAGAAAGAAGTACAAAGGAGAAAATTGAGAAAGAAAACTTGGATGGGAAACTTCGCGTATTTATACCTTTGACCCAGGCTTGTGGCTGCAAAAGTGCGAGAATCTTCGGTGCCAAACCAATGTGACATTAGTTCTTTTCGAAAAGCTTCTGGAAGAAAAGAATTATCTCTATAGTTTAGCTCCAGTCCGACGAAAAGATTTTTCCCGACAAGGATCTTGGATCTTCAAATGCTCACCTGGATATGTTGTGGGTGTCCATTTTTTGGGTTGTTTTCCTTGGTGTAAGAATATAGATATGCACTTCTATTTTTAAAGGTATGTGGGTTATCTGATGGCAAGAGTTTCCAGGATTTTAAAGAACAGAATGGAATATGCCCGTGGAAGGTGAAAAAAGTTGTGGACTTGAGGAAGTAAAGTAAAGCCTTTCGTGTTTTACTAATACTTATATGAATAGTGTAAGATTTGCATGGAGCCAACGCTCGCTTTAGAAGGAAGCACCATTAAAAATCTAGGAAAAAAAGGACGGATAATATCAAAAGACACGGCTTGAATGTCTGCTACCACATTAACTTTTTACTACACAAACTTTTCCTTTTCTGCGACGGCTTAGAGGCCTACCAAAGACTGTTGTAAATGTTACTAGATCACGATCGCACAAAGCATAAGCATCAGAAGTATCGGTGGCATCTTTTGATATCTTCTAATCAAGTATATACATGGAGCGTGTTTTCGAAATAGACAAAATGTTTTCCGAATTGTTTGCAGTGGACCCAAAATTAAAATATTTAAAACCTTTCCCTTCTTACTTGGTCTACTTTCTGTTTCTAAACAATCTACATCCTTCTTCGGTGCTTGTAATAACTGAATGGACAGCAAACGACCAATACAGAAAAGACTTCTCAACTTGATAAGTCAACGATATGCCAAAGATATGTTCTGTATAAGGCAGTGTGAGTTCTGTCGATACTTTGTTCATATTTGAATGGGTTGGAGAATATTTTAGCTCAGTATGATCTACAATAATAATATACCACTGAACAAATTAAAAAGGCAACATACGAATACGTGGTCATAGAATATATCCGTATTGAAAACAAGAAAATACAGTTTTGGGTATTTTATAGTAGTAGGTTAGGTTCTTGGATTTGTCACCATGTTGAGTAAAGGGCCACTAACCATGATACGAAATGATATGCAAGGGGGTTTTTATTCTAAACCTTGGTGGCTGATTAATCACAACTAAGACCATTACTTTCACCGCTGCGAAATTCAAACAAGGAAAAAATCCCATACGAAGGTTGAAAAAACGTCGTTATATTACACATTATGCAAGAAATGAAAAGATGCTCGTCGACACTAGTACAAGTCTGCCTTGTGGAAATCGTGGATGAGGCCCCTCTTCAAGTAGTTCTTGGCCTTAATTTTCTCGTCGCGCACGCGCTGGAGCTGGCGGGCCTTTAATTCAGCCTCAGCCGCTTCAAATGCAATTTGCTCTCTGTCGTATAAGTGGAAATCCTCCTGGTCTATATCTAGTTCACCAAGCATGACCACGTTCTCACCACGCACCATGAACACTCCACGTGGAGCCTCAGCAAACCGTTCAGGGCCTTGCGGAGTGGCGGGAGGCAAGTAGATACGCTCCAAGGTGTCCTGCAATACCAAGTTGGCAAACTGGTCAAATGTACGCAAGATGCCGAACACATTGCGCCCGTCTCGCAACAGAACAAAGATCTTACGGTCCACGGACCCGACAATGGCTGCAGCAGTGGTGAACGCATACGACTCCAAGTACAAGTCCTCGGCATTGGAAGCTCCGCTCAGTTCCGACTGGCTCAGCAGCTGTGTGCTCTGCTTAGACGACGAAGCACTTTGGTGTTGGTGTTGCAGGGGGTTCGAATGGCTCTGTTGCTCGCGCAACGACGCTTCCTGTGATGACGACGACATTTCCGCTCGCAAAACTGTATCAAGAATATATGGCCAAATAAAATTGTATATGAAGTAGCGACACACGTAATGTCTTGGGTAAATCCACAAAATTAAAGCCTCTTGGTTCTGGTTAGGGTGAGTTTTCCCTGCTCGGCCTATACCGATTCTGGCTGAGGTTTTTCGTTCACTTTTTCCTTCTGCTGCATTGGCGCGCGCACGCCCCACGCCGCACCCACGTTAGTCAGGCGGCTGCAAATTCTTAGCCGCGCTAACGACGGGGATGTTCGGGGGTGCTAGCGATGTTTTTACACTTAGTAGAAAAGATAGTTTGAAAAGCCCAAGTGTATGAACAGGGGGAAAGGGAAGGAATGGAAGGAAGATGGGTCAATTCCAAAACGATTTATGGGTGTAGGAAGAGTTTGTTATAAGAAGAAGATGGTGTATAAATTTTTTTAGGGGAAAGAAGATTCAAACTTGGTTTAAGAAGCCGCGCCTGGGTCACGTGACGGGAGTTTCGCAAGGGTGCAACAAAGTGATCTTTCAAATGTATAAGTTTAGGATAGATAAGCAGGCTGTATATTCAGATTTGTGTTTATAAAATATTAAAGGATGTGTTTTGTGAAATTTGTTTTTATCTGGTAAACCTTTTTCAAATTAGGCAACAGTTACTACAGTGGGTCGAAACTTAGCGCATTTGGGGATCCACACACATGTACATGTTTTCAATTTGCCTAAATGTTTTCATTAATTTAATGGACTCTTTGGTACACAGTTGATACACTCTGATTAGCAGAACGGACTTTAGCTGATAGAAGTATCTCTATGGACTTCCTCAACATGCGGGGATGAGAAAATTGTATGTCTTTTTGCAGCACAAATGCTTATTTATCTAAAGTAACTTCACCTCATTTAGTGATTATTGCAACTCTGTTCAGAGATAAAGTTTTTCGGGTCAAAGAGAAGTCTTCCACAGGAAGAAACCTCAAATCTAGAAAAGTGTATGTCCCAAAACGGACTAAGGACACAATTGACCATCGGGTTACTCAGGTGAAGATAATATTCAAACAATGACATTCCGCAAAAAGTCATTTAATTCAAGAACACTTACTGTGTTCAAGTTAGAAAATCATATATATCATATCTAACCCTTCCAATAGAGTAACTCTAAATCTTCTACATTTCCAGCGACCTATAATTTATGAATATCCCCCTAAATCTTCCTAAAACGCCTCACTTCTGATTTCAAAAGGAAAAAAAAAAAAAAAAGAAAAAAAAGCAACAACCTGTAGTCAATTTCCGAAAGATGTTCAACTTAATATGAAAAAGTTAAGTTTTGCGCAGTTTCACTTGCAGTGGTCACACGCAAGCACACAGTTTGTGCCTAGTCGCATCTACGGCCCCTTCACTTTTCAGGTATGCCACAATACCAGACCAAAAAATTGTTATATAAAAGTGGGCTCGCTCATTTTTTTTTTTCTTGGGTTTCTTAACATCTTTCTTCTTTACATCATAAAAGCACAAATGCCTTTTCACACCTCGGCCCTCTTCGGAATTCTGACTGTGATCATAAGAAACATCCCTCTTCTTGTGGTGGGATTTATTCTCCAATGGTTGGTGGGATTTGCCACGTGGCGAAGATTTGCCACCACAACGAACAGAGATGAGTCTTCAACAACTGAAGCTTTAAATGCTCCAACGATTTTCCATTGCCGAAAAGAGTCTGAAAATCACAACATTTCTGATATCAAAACTGGTACCAGCACTTCTACTTGTGGAAAAGAAAGTGAATGTTCTACGTATGGCTTCCGTTCTTTGGCCCTCGGTAGTCTCCCTTCTTCCTCTTCCTTTTCTGGTAGCTGGGCGGAACAGGGCTCTTCAGCAATGAAAAGAGGCCTTGATTCTACAGACCCACGCCCCACTGACCTCCACCCAGCTGGCCTACACACCACTGGCCTACACCCAACTGATGTGCATTCAACTGATGTGCACCCCGTCAAGGACCCACCAGCCATACCCCCAACCGCGACTATCAAAACACCGGACATTCAACCCACAAAAAAGCCTTTGGGTATTTTCTCTCAAACTGATGAAGTCCCAGATCTTTCTATCCACCTCTTCTCTCTGGTTTCAGTAGAATCGGACTCGGAAAACATCATTGTAGACAATTTTGCAGCCTTTAGCGAGGCTGCACTGACCGGTACAAAGAATAATATCGCGAGTGGAGGCAGTAGTAACGGACCAGAGGAACATTTCCATATTGCGGCCAATCCACCCCGTATAGAAACACCCAGGGTCTTGAAAAAGGAACTCAACGGCCTGCAAGATCCACTAAGAACAGCCACTGCTGATTGGCTGGTCGAAGGCAGAAACCGTAGAAAGTTTCTCATGAGAAATATCAACACTTCAGAGGAAAAGGAAGCGTCGATATGCACCAAAGCTTCGGTGAATGGTTTTTTGAAGCCAGAAACCGGACTCAATACGTTTCCCAATCCATATCCGACTTTGACAAATCTTGATCAAGGTTGCTTTCGCTCGTTTTTGTCTAGAAAACAAGGCATAGAATATGCACATGCACAAGATGCGGCACCAAAACCACGTTTTTGGGTTATAGAAGACAACGGACCTGACGCAAACTATCCCGGTGATTTGTTTTTTATCTAGAGTGGCTAGAGACTCGATTAGAAGAATGTCCAGAAAGTCCTGTATCAGTAATGAATAATTTGGCTTGTCTTATATCAACATTTTGTATAATACTACTTGAGTAGGTACATCAGTGAATCCGCCCTTGGGTGACCTACTTCTACCTAACCTTTCGTGAGTTCAGCTGAAGAAAGTCTTCATAACACATATCCGGTGTCAGTATCCCAGATTCAAGGGTTTCAACACATCTACTGGGAGTCTTTTGAAGCATAGTACCATCTTTGACAGCTCCCCCTTATAGCTGTCTTGCAACTAATTAGACACATCCATGTGAGAAACTGAAGTAATGATATAAAAGAAAAGACGGACAGAAAAGAAAATACATAGAGAGCCTAAGCTCATGGGAGGTTTGCGAACCTTGTGTAAATTTGGAAAAAGCCAGGAAAAAACAGCAACTTGTGCTTTTAGACACATCCTATATCGCCAGTATAATGACACATAGTACATGATGGTATTTCCCTAGACTATTCGTTCGTTCGAACTATCACTTCTTTACCTTCTCCTTGGTGCAAGATCATTTATTTTGAAGGGATTTTATTACTAGGTCATTTTGAAACTGTAGATTTTCATAACCAGGAGTTTATGACCTGGCCTGGTAAATTCCACACCCTTTGTAAGAGAACTTTGAGGCTTTCCGACATCAAAATTCAGAAAGCATCTCCTCATGGAAGCCAAAGTGCAGAAATCTTCAAATCCTTAAACACCCCGCAATAGATACCACGAACCTGTCACATAAATCTATTAACTACGCATTCTAAATCAAGATACGAACCGAGAGGCTGGTAAAATTCAACACAAGATCAATATTATGCTACCAATGGGAGAGATTGTTTCATAACACAAATCAATTCTTGGAAAAGTTTCTAAATATCCCCAAATCTCGACCCCCTAACACACTGTCCTTGGAATAAGGCTACTAATGTATTTGTTTGCGTTTTTAATTGCATTTCGGTGGTTAAGTACCATAATACAATGGTGTTGTCCAGATTTGTGCAAATTATGCAACATGGGTCAAATTTGTTCTGCTGATAAAAGTTCAGGACGTGTTCGCTTTGACACCGAGCTTAAGGGCTCTAAAGCGAATTAAGAGCTTTTGAGCCCATACAACTTTGACGGCATACTTAAATTGTGTGTGTAACACCGGCCTTTTTGTTTGCATTTCCGAAACAGTGCCCTAAACAATGGCATGAATTTTGCCTAATTATTGAAACCAAACAAGAACAACAATTTACCACCTTTTACCTAAATATATTTTCTCTTTTAAAATACACACATTTTTTTCACTGTCCTTGTAAGAGGGCATCCAAACCTCAGCCACATGTCACCTAGTGTCTCCTGATTGTCCTCACGTGAAGAATACGTGTGCCGTCCAATACGCTTACATAACAAATGAGTAAACCCACAAGGATGGTGGAAGGAACCAACACCATCATTCAGAGGATACAACTCCACATCTAACGGAGATAGGGCAGTACCGCACACGTCTAGTTTTATCAGAGGAAGGCATCCCATGTACTCTGTGTATCCCTAGAAAGAGGATTGCCCCCTTTCAATCCTTATGCCATTGATGAAGGAAGCATCAACTCGGAATTAAGGAACCGTGGGAAATCTTTACAAGTACATCATTCTCATTGACATTAAAAACATTGGCATCTGGAAGAGTTTTGGCAGAACAAATATCCACATACTCATACTATCACTGTGTATTTGATATCGCTGTGTATTTGATATCGCTGTGTATTTGAATTCTCTCTTGTACATGGCCGCAATAATTAATAATATTCAACCTTTCTTGTATGTACTTTTATTTTCTGTGCGACATTCCCTCAGTCCCCACCCCCTTCCATTATTGAGGTATGCCAGAGAGAAAAAAATACTTATAAAAGGAAGGCGTCGCTCTCGGTTTTTCTTCTATTTTCTACTACTTCTTTTTTTTTGCAACCACAACAAAAAATGTTTTTTTACATCATGCTCCTTCTAGGACTTGCGGAATGGATCCCACGGATCGTAATGATTATTATCGTGGGACGCACACTTCAAAGTTGGTTGAATTTTGCAGCCAATCAAGAATTTGCCACCGAATTGGCGCCCAACGAAGTAAATAACTTGATGACAATAATGGCGCCAAACAAGACTCCCAACTCCCCAGATTGCCTGAATTCCTCAGGAATCTGTGGGGAATCTGATTTTGAGCCACAAAGTGAGGGGTCTCCCGCTTGCTTTAGCCCGATTGACTACTCCTCTAACACTTCTCTCACCCCCTCTCAAGAACAAGCTAACACAAACGACGGCAACTTTTCTACGGGAATAAAACCCCAAACGGACACTGACACTAGTGAATGTGTGACGCCAACCAACAAGAAGCTTGAAAAGGCAGCTTTCAGTAAGCTCGCCCAAGCTGATTCTTGGAAGGCTAATGGTGAGATAGAATTTGCCACCCAAATTTCTTATATGCTGACTACTGGCAGTCACTCTCACAATGACTCTCACAATGATACTCACAATGCCTCTCACAATGATTCTCACAATGACTTTCACAATGACTCTCACAATGACTCTCACAATAACTCTACCACTGACTCTACCACTGACTCTACCACTGACTCTACCACTGCCTCTACCACTGCCTCTACCACTGCCTCTACCACTGCCTCTACCACTGCCTCTCACAATGACTCTCACAATGACTCTCACAATGACCCCCAAATCACAACCCTTGGGTCACAACCTGAAGGCGTAGCTCACTTTTCACACAATACTGTGAAAGTTCCAGTCATCTCAGACGAAGAATATTCTCACTTGAAATTCTTGGACCGCCACGCCAACCACAAACCTGCAATTGATGTTACTCTGTTTCTTGAAAGAGCAAGGACTGTAACTCCTATTGAAGACCTTTTCTCTCTCACTTACCCATACCCTTTCAGAGCTGTCGACCCAAAATGGAAGACGGCCTCAAAGAAGTACAGGTATGATCTCCAATTCTTGAAGCAGTTCCGGGATGACACTCAATACCCTGTAGACAGCTCTTGGAAGAATACTCTTGAAACCTTAGGCCTTTCTCCTAGTGTAGAAAGAAACAGTGGTGGACCACCAAAACTGAACCCCGACATAGGACACGGACAGCTGCAAGGCGGGGGATTTAATGGATCTCTGCTGACTACACCTGGCCAATTCTATGATCGGGACAGTATATGCGGTCCAATTAATACTCCTAAAAGAGGACCAAACGGACGCCGGCCCAACAGAAAGAACAACCCTAATAAATGGGCTCTCAGAAACAAGCGTTAAGTTGAAGGCAACCAATTCAAAAGCGGGGTTCAAATACAGAAATAGCGAGAAAACCAACACACCAAAGTCTGGGCTACTAAACTTTGAATCAAATAAGAAGTGAGAAGTATGCTATAGGATGGGAGCCTCCCAAACACGAGTCTCAACCGTATTGGGAAGATCAACTTCTGGTTGATAAAGACGATGATACCGTTTAGCAGAAAAGAAGAAGACAAGGGTGCTGGTTGTCATCACTCAAACTTTGGTGCCACCGCCACCCACTTCAAAGAAAGTCTCACCTGATGTTCTACAACAAAATCCAACCAACATGCCCAAGACGCAAACACATCTTGATTCAAGTCACGCCTTGGCGAAATTACTAGGACACTAACCTTCCAAAAACCTGAAAGTTTCCCGATGACGGACCAAGCACTCTTTCCCACTTGATTTACTTTACAAGCGTTCTCTCTTCTATTCTCTTGGTATCTCCTTTTCTATTGCTATTTTTCTCTTGCGATCTTGTATTCTCTTGCTATCTCCTTTTATCTTGCTATCTTGTATTCTCGTGCTATGTTGTATTCTCTTGCTATGTTCTATTCTCTTGCTATATTTCAGTATCTTGGTAAATTTTACGTGTTTTAATATATTATTCTTCATAAAAATATTATTTACTCTAACATGAACTTGTTAATATATTCTCTATATTGTTAGTAAATAAATTATAGCTTTCATGGATGCGGCTCCAAACAATACTATTTGTTTAATTTTGAAAAGAATAAACACACTAAGATATGTATTAGAAAACAACTAATATATTAGTTATACTTGTGGCAACTTTGCCCTTTTCATTTCTTTGGAGGCAGTAATCATGAATGTGTCGCTTTTTTCTTATTCTTTTCTTTTATTGAATAATGTTGCTAACTGCAATTAGAATTTAAGATGAGTAATTTAACATGCTTTGCAACACCTTTGACAAGCGAATATCGCCTTGGTGTGTCTATCTTTTCCGGATTAGCTCTCTGAAGAAGTAGTCGCGCAAGCGACCTGAAGACTAGCTCGAAGGGAAGTACCCATCTAACAGCTTTGTGTTCCACAAGTCTACTACCCCATGTTTTTAATCAGTACACATGCAATCAATGAATGGGCGATTTTGGACACATAGAAGTGCTCACCCATGCACTGCCTCTTGGAAAATACAAATATTCGCCATGAAAATTGCATTTGAAATACTGTATACACAAGGAAACTTGTTGTTCGCTTTGATTCGAGTCGAAATTGGTCCAAGCACGATTCCGCGGTTTACTAATACACTCAATGCGGAAGTGAGGTCATACATTATGCATGCGCGCACACGCCCACAATATTTACACATGATGTGAATACAGGACCGGTGTGTCGCGGGTTTAACTCCGAGCCCTTCGTTCAGTGTTTGTGATGACACGAACAGAATATTTGTGAAAAAAGACCTTGGAGCTTAAATCAATTTTATTTAAGGTTTTAGTGGCAGCGTCATTCAATAGTTATGGTACCCCATTAATCTCGGTGATCTTATCCTTGAAATATCAACGTTAATAATCTTGTGTGCTTCGGGTGCTTGACCTAATGCTTGGTGTGTGTTGGGCCTATCAAAAAGTTTAACTTCTGGATCATCTAAGGCAGCTTGGCTTAAGTTTCAATTAATAACCTTCTCATCAATGATGAAGTGGCATACGGCTGGCGCATAAGCCGAGCCGCTTACCTGATCCCAGACCGTGTTTGTCTTGCATATACTGGTGGTACTGTATTAATTGGTTGATTTGCTAGAAGTACGTCAATCCACTGGCGTCTTGCATGAATGCGGTGATATTGGTGCATGTTACAGTGGCAACTTGAGACAGAACAATTTTTTTTTTCCAACTAATTAAGTAAGCCATGTACTTTGTATAGAATGGTGAATGTAAAGAAGAAAAAATTTCACAAAAGCTGAAAATACGTTGCTTTGTGCTTGAGTCGGACTTTATAAATTAAATATCTTTCGAACGTCAAAACTTACCATATGTATTATTTATCCGTAATAGTGTTCATCACAAAGGCTGGACCACCTGCATGGAGATTCTTCAAAGTCAGGTTCCAATTGCTTTTACTGTCCATTTTTCTTTACGTGCGTCTTTAAATTTAAGCGATTGATCAGATAAAATGAAAGTCTATGCTGTGCTAAATTCATTTTTTGTCCTTGTGCGTGTGGTCACCGACTTCGGCTCCCTTCAATTCAGTGTGAGGCTAATTTAACCAGGCCTTGCCACTATATATTATTTTCAAGAGCTTTTCCACGACCTCTGCACAAATAAATATAGAGCCGTACAAGCTCTAACGGAAATATCCTTATCTCTGAGCCATCATGCATCTTTCTTTTGGTTGCTTTAAACATCTATTACAAGGAAAATATTTCTAGCTTATCAAATAACTTAGCAGTTCGGGAAATTTCTCTTCAGTAGAAATTGATTCCATTCTGGTGAAAAATTGTGTCTGTGGAACAAAGTCTTACAATAGTGTTGAGACTATAGAACAAATTGAACGAGGTAAGCAGATACAGATACCATAAGAAACACTACTAAAAATTGTTCAAAAAAATAAAAAAAGAAAACAACAGGAAACCAAGAGTTAAAGAAAAAAAATTCTGTATATGGAAGGTAAAAGTCGATTGTTTGTTTCGAGTTTGCTCGCGCCACGTGGTGCCAGCTTCGTTTCTTTTTTGGACTTTGCCAGTTGCGGGGCTATTCCCAATCGGGAATCGGCCGAAGAAAGTATTACCGTTTCAGAGTGATTATGTATCACCTGCAGGCCTGCGTGCCTACCAGGGCGCACTCCAATTATTTTCTTCAATTTTTCTTGATTGCTTTTGCTGACTCCAAGTGAACAATTCCGTGTCACGACTGACAAAACAGCATTTACATTTCCGGCACTATGTGGAGCAATGCATAAAAATATATATGCACACTTGATAAGGTTGAGGCTTAAAGCCGAAAATGTCTCCATGCATGAGTTTCCGTTCACTTTTAATACATGCGAGCAAGCGGCACCAAAGACGCTGCAATCCTGTGTTTTGTAGCACCATCAATTTTTTTGGGGATTTGATGGACACGCTTGAATTTTCAAAAATTCCCGAAGCATTACGGGATGTGTCGGGTCCGCTGATGGGCTACTTTTACAAGGCACTGAACTCAAAACTTGGGAACTCTTTGAGATAGAGCGTGGTGTCCATGCGACCAACTTCTTCGTTTAACCGCATTATACTCGTTCAAAGCTCTCCTTTTTTCATGTTTCAAGCGTCTGCCTTTAAATCTTTATATATTTGTATGTCTGTACCTGTTTTTCGGCATTTTCCTTTCTAAATTTCTGCTCTTTTTCATGTTTGTTTCTGCGAATTTTCCCGGGAACTTGCGTCATCCATACTTTTACATTTCGCCACCAGTCATAATACTGATTACTTTTTCCTTAGGCATGATTAGTTCTGTTTATTTCAATTAACCAGAATGAAACATCAAGCGTTTCGACCTAACATCACAAATCCACAAGATTTTATTCACTTAAATCCGTTGATAAGAAATACCATATATAACTTAATAAATATGGATATGAGCCGAAATATTGACATTAACAACGAGTTAAAACTTCTGAAGGAAAAATTAATCTCAACCTTTCAAAATTCATTAAACTCCTTGGTTAGAACGAAATACCAACTGAAGATCTTCGAAGCAAACTTGCAACTTCCGAAAAACTCAAAATACAGAATATACATTTCTTTGACTTCCGCAAATGATCGATACTATACTGTGGTAGTACTCCCACCAAATCTACCTTAGGGATGTCTCTTTCATATGCTATTTAATTTTGTCATATACCAGGGGATATGTCAGATCCAGGTCCGTCGAAGGGTACTTCAACCATAGGTAATTCAGCAATAGGTGTATTATTGTTCTTGATACTTGCTTGGCTCTTTACCCAGAACGGAAAAAGGCCGGTTGTTATATAATCCCTGATTCGTCACTTGCGGGCAACATGAGCGACTGAGTGAGGAGTAAGCCACGAAACAAGAGAGGATAATAGCTCACACATTGTAGGCCAAGTTGTGGTGGCCACATGTGAGAAGCAACGACGTAACGGCCACCCAAGTGGGCCACTTCCCTGACAGGATACGTCAAATTCTAAAATAATTGGTTTTAATTGTACAGAAAACACCAATGATTTTCCGCAAACAACATTGGATTCAAATACTTCACACTACTTAAAAACTATTCAGTAAACCTGATTTAGAGTCGTCGGTAATTTGTTCTTCTTTTCTTTTCTATTTGTGTTTCTTTTTTTCTTATTAAAGTAATAGAGTCCAAAAGACGCTTCAATTGGAATTTGGGTTAACTTTCTTTGAACAAAAGACAAATGTGTCCTCGCGAGTTTCTTTTCTCAAAGATAGGATCATTAATATCTACTTCATGTTTTCCCAAAAGGTTCATGGTGCACTTTAAGTATATTTGAAGACACTTTTAAGATCTCGGTGGATAATCGAAAGAACTTAAAGTGACATTCAAATAGTCCAAATTTTATTGTCGAACGACTTCAAATATTTGTGTGATGATTTGAATGATCACTTTCCGACCTTTTAAATTCTATGTCGGATGCTTCACACCCCCCATTCCACCTCCCGATCGGAAAGCGCCTGGGTTTACTCCGTCGTATAATTCGATTGAGTTTGCTACATTATTGTTCTTGACAGAGGCATTTCCATTATGATTGGTAGTTAATACCTGGAAATTATAATAATGAAGATTAACTATTATTGTTCATTTTATTTAGAAAAACTAAGTTTAGTGGAAACATTTCATAAGTATGGTTATGTCATATATCAATTTTCTGATGAAATATTTATGTACTTAGAAAATATGAACCTAAATTATATTCATATTTTCCCTTGTATTATTTTGCATTGTTATAATTAGTATAAAGAGTTGCACACCTTGAGTTGAAACTTTTGAAGCTTTAGGAAATACTTATAAACGTTTCACCCAAATACGCACAATCAGGAAAAGAGTTAAATGCTTAAATGTTTTCTTACCGGCTTGTCCCAATTGATCAATGAAATAATTTGACACTCGTTCAATTTGAGAGGTATGGATGCACACATTCCAGGGCGGTTCATTACAGACTTCCAGAGCCAAATTCTTAGAAGAAGGCTTTTTCAACTCTCACTTATTATCTACTTCATGCAAGGAAATATTACTGGACCTCAGTGGCCAGCATCCGGATCAATTAATGCTCCCAAATCAATCGGAATTTAAAATTGTTTGTGGTTTTGATTTGCAAGGATGCACATGGTCTAAAGTAGGTACAGAATTTGTACCGGAGAACAGAAGGCAAGCACAGAATTTCTACCGGAACACAGAAGGCGAACAAGATTTCATATAGGTTTTCCGACAAAGTGCAACTCGTGATAAATTCAAATCCTTCTGTTATATAGTTTCAAAACTGTCGTCCGAGGGAAAACGTCGGGGCGTTTGCATAATACATGTAGATTGATCTTCGGGTAAACATCGAAATGAGGCCCTTTCTCTCTGGAATAAACACCTTCCTTATCGGGAGGAGGCCGGGGTTTACGCCGGGGTTGGGGAGCCGGCGGGCTCATACCCACATTGTGGATTGTTTTCTGTTTTAATCATACTAGAATTTAGGGCTTAAGCGGATTTGCATTTTCATGGTCACGGCCCTGCATGTTCACGAAAGATTTGGCTTCGGGCGTGTCGTTCGCGGGTTTAGTCTGACGTAAGCGATATTGCATATGCTACCAAGTTGCCTGCCTTCCCATCGGATGGAATGAGAACGCATGATTTCCCCCTTTTTTCCCGATTTTTTTCCGGTACTTTTTTTCCGATACTTTTTTTCCGATACTTTTTTTCCGATACTTTTTTCCCGATAATTTTTTTTTTCTTTTTTTTATATATTTTCGTGTGATGTGTTAAGCATTAGTGAAGCAATTAGAATTGAAATATTATGGAGACAAAAAATCATTACCTCTGACGCCTGAACACCTTCTGATACGAGGATGCGCCTCGCGTGTATTACAACATGAGACGTGCACTTCAATATGCATTGGTAGGGTGGCAAAATATTTCCGACTCGGGCACGTCTGGACGACATGTTGATGTTGCAGCGCGCAAGGTGATAAATCCGAGATTTTTTTGATGGAGAGTGTTGCCTTCGTTTAATTTTGGGTAGTTTAGTCTTCTTCAACGCAGAGCAATTTACATATAAACGGAATGTAGTAACAACTGTTGGAGCTCTCGTTATAATTTGCTCTCCAAAAAAAGGGAAGTGTTCACATATTTGGCAGTTAGTTCATTTCTATCTTCCGTTGAAGTGTTGTCGTGTGTTTAAAAAAATGAATGAAACATTCAATCAAGAGGGAACTCCGTCGTCTTCGGATGATTTATTATCCACTCAAGGTTACTTAAGACAAACTGTTTATGGTGGACCACCTACCTTGACTGAATTCAATGAATTATTGCCGAGCATATGCCGACTAAATCACCTTTCTAAACCCCAAATTGGTCCAGATTGTCCGGAAGTTCTGGTATTTCCCCCACCGGCCTTAGAAATGCTGATTAAGTCGATTTTGCAAAACAACTTGACTTACGGCCCATCTTCCACGCCAAATGATTTTCACAAAACGTATCAGGGTGATCTGTGGGATATTCCACAAACTTTCACCGAATTTATTTGCAAAGACCCAGTGTCTTTGGATGTACCGGGCGTATTGAAGGAGGCACCAGACTTTTCGGTGGCCCTACCTTTTCCCAACACACTCGAAGGAATAAATAAAAGTACTTTGGCCCCAAATATACATCCTCCACAATTTGATACACAACACGGGTCATCTATGTTATTCTGTGGGAGTGATTGTAAATCACCGATTACGTTGGATGTGGACCTCAAACAAAGTTCTAAATGTTTCCAAACCTGTCAAGGTACGTCAAAGTTGGCACTGAGCAAACCTGCTCACAAAACTTTCCATTTTGTGGAGTACCAGCATCCCCACAGTAAACCTCAGATTTTGGATCATTTCAGTGCTCTGCCAGAAACAGAATTAGAATTTAGCAAGTTTTCTTCCATGCTCGGCCACGTTACCCCACATAACGCGTGTGTTTTTTTAGTGGAGTGCTTGAGAGGCCATCACCAGCATGTGACCTTGGCTGAACTTTTCAAGTTACTTTACGACCCAAATGCCCTCAATTTGCACACGAAGGACAAGTCTCACTCGAATCCGTGCAAAACTTCTGGACACGTTCAACTGAAGTTTACCGGCCTCGACTTCTGTCGTCTTATTCTCGCAAACTTCTTCAACCAGCAATACGGACGAAATGTCAACCCCGATGGTATTGTACCTCTGGTTAACTTACAAGAGCTCTTTCGCAACTTTTTGGCGGTCAAAATCTTATTTCAATCCTTCAGGAGATGCAAAGACGGGATGCTTGGCAACTCTAGTTTACCGAAACAGGATCTTTACAAGATATATTATATTATCTGCCGGAAACTTATTCTTGAACACCCCACCACCACCAAGTATCATACGGAAGAGATTGTTTTGACTTCGCCAAGGTTAGGTCGGCTCGCCAACTTAATCTTCCCCCGATTGAGGCAAAAGAGAGTTGGAAGCAGAGGCAACTCCAAGTTCTACTATATTGGGCTCACTTGGAACCCTGAAGTGGTAGATAAGGAAGTTCTAGGCTTGCTTGATTTGGAATTTCCCCGATTAAAGAGACATTTCCGAATTGTCACGGCAAGAAATCACATAATATACCAAAACCCGCTTATCGGCCAGACCTTGCCCGCCGATAATGGTTTATCAGCTTTGCTCGATTCTGTTTCGTCCTCGGTAACTCTTCCAGGCATCCAAAAACCGGTGCACAGCTTTGTTGCGGTAACCCACAAATTCCCCTACTCTAATTTCTCACCAAGAGTTTGGAAAATGACGCCCAACTCCGTACCTCAACAAAGCGTTTGGGCTAGAACAAGAATGGACCAATCTTTAGCCGCTTTGAAAGGGTATAATGTTAACTTGAATAATATTATCCGGAAGTTTAAGGCGGGTGTATTCTCAGACGTGTTTCAAGAAGGTCTCCTGGCAAGTGTACTCCGTGCAATGCACCTTTTGAAAAAGGCTTCAGCACCCAGGGTGGCATACCTTCATCTATATTTTGCCATTTTACTGATTATATTCCCGGTTGTGATGGCTTCTGATGATGAAGTGAATGATTACGCGAAACGCCAATTCCGCTTATCGGTGAGGAACTGTGTTTCCAAGCTTGAATCTCACATGGAAGAGCTTTCTTGCACTGATGAAGTCAGTTTTCTCAGTTTCATCGCTATTTTGAAAAGCATGATGCGTCTTAGTGAGATGACACTGACTAAAGTCAAGGATCAATATAGTGATCGCATCCTTGATGGGATGATTTACCAATTAAACGATGTATCGACTCTTGGATCTGAAACGTACAACGACAAGGTGCCCCTGGACATCATGTATACAAGAGCCATCATCATGGCAATACACTCCTATAATTTGGAATTGATAGACAAGAGCTATCCAGACGAGCTGGAACCTCTTATTCTAACCATTGAACTGCTTGCAAATACGTGTACTAAATCACTCATGAAGACAAGGGACGACTATGTTAGGATAGCGCAAACTGAAAGTCACGAAAGCTCGATTTATCTGGACCAAGACGTCGTTTTCCGGGCATTTCAGATAGCTATGCTGAATTTCCATAAGTTCACTTTGACGGAATTATTGGTTTCTAAGCTTCCAATGGTGGCAGTGAGCTCTATTGTCCATCATTGTACCAGCTCCTTGCAACAAAGCAGTCTTGCAAACTTTGGGAAAGGCGATACTGATTTCGCCCAAGAGTTCTTCAAGTTTTGCTGGTTATTTTCCCTGATGTATCAGGAATACGTGAAATTGCTATCAGAAGTGGTTACATTGGCGGAGATTATACAGGCGGATTCGGTGACACGGTAATGTTTGGGTTTGGGTTTATTTATCTTTTACATCGAAAGTCCTCAACATTAGTGCTCACAAAGGCAATCGTAGAACTTTGCTGGTGAAGAAATGAAAATCCTGGAACAGGGAACGAATGTTCAAAAAGATGGAAAAACAATAAGGATTTAAGAAGAAACACTCAGACAACTACGTTCCAGTTGCGGACGAATATGCTCCAGTTGTATATGGTGGGTTAAGAGGGGTTGCATTGGTGCCTTGAATAGTGTAGGACTTATTCATACTTCCAGGAGGCAAACTTATATGTTTCATTTTAGGGACAAATCTTACGTATACAGCAAGTATCTATAGCTCTTAATTTAGAGACTGTTATTGATTATAGAATTGACTATTTCTTCTTGTCTTTTTCAAATATTAGAACACAATAAGACAGTTCTCAATGAAAACATTTTCCTTTAAAGTGAAAGATTGAATCACATATTTGACACTTACACGTTAAAGGGGTCGGGATTTTTTCATCCCAAATTAGGAGCATCAGTCATGTACTGAAGGCAAGGAGGAAACCCTACTTCTTTAGTCACAACTCGTCCGATGAAAGTTCTTCCAATTGAATTATTGCTGGAACTTTTTATTTCACTCTCGGCAAAACTTTCTCATACTCTTTAATCATGCTTGGACATAGGTTGACAGCTGTTTCGGTGCAATGAAAGAGAGCCCTTAAACCCCTTATTTGTCGGGCTCCGTGACACAAAAGCCCTAAATAAAAACTTATGAAAGATTTTGAAAGACACGAAGATCCAGAAAAGAGCCAATTCCGCTGGGAATCAATATGCTTTTTGGTTGATCTATTATTTTCCAGCCCTTATAGTAGGTTATACACCAGAATTACCTATGGTATTGGCATTTCCTTTTGATAAAGCCAAGGCCGGGTTAAATATACACGGTTTGATTCTTTTCATTTTCCAAGTACATTTATTGAATATTACTACTGCATTGCATAAAAACGATTACACTCCTCTAATTATGTGGGGAAACTACCATAAGTATCACGGGGAATGTTCCTAGAAAGATGAATTAAGAAAAAAAAATAATAATAATAACAGTAAGACGAAGATACTCTGGACTTCCTTTTACCTGAAATTGAATTTTAAAACTTTGGTTTTCAGCACAAATTTCACTCGAAACGTCGAAAAGACTAATCAGCCGCAGTTAAATGTGTTTGGGTCATTATTTTCTGTGCGACACACGCCCATAGGTCCCACCCCCTTCCATTATTGAGGTATGCCAGAGAGAAAAAAAAATATTTATAAAAGGAAGGCGTCGCTCTCATTTTTTTTCTTCTGTTTTTACTACTTCTCTTTTTTTGCAGCCACAACAAAAAATGTTTTTTTACATCATGCTCCTTCTAGGACTTGCGGAATGGATCCCACGGATCGTAATGATCATTATCGTCGGACGCACACTTCAAAGTTGGTTGAATTTTGCAGCCAATCAAGAATTTGCCACCGAATTGGCGCCCAACGAAGTAAATAACTTGATGACCATAATGGCGCCAAACAAGACTCCCAACTCCCCAGATTGTCTGAATGCCTCAGGAATATGTGGGGATTCTGATTTTGAGCCACAAAGTGACGGGTCTCCCGCTTGCTTTAGCCCAAATGACTACTCCTCTAACACTTCTCTCAGCCCCTCTCCAGAACAAGCTAAAACAAACGACGGCAACTTTTCTACGGGAATAAAACCCGAAACGGAGACTGACACTAGTGAATGTGTGACGCCAACCAACAAGACGATTGAAAAGGCAGCTTTCAGTAAGCTCGTCCAAGCTGATTCTTGGAAGGCTAATGGTGAGATAGAATTTGCCACCCATATTTCTTATATGCTGACTACTGGCACTCACTCTCACAATGACTCTCACAATGATACTCACAATGCCTCTCACAATGATTCTCACAATGACTTTCACAATGACTCTCACAATGACTCTCACAATAACTCTACCACTGACTCTACCACTGACTCTACCACTGACTCTACCACTGACTCTACCACTGACTCTACCACTGACTCTACCACTGACTCTACCACTGACTCTACCACTGACTCTACCACTGATTCTACCACTGACTCTACCACTGCCTCTCACAATGACTCTCACAATGACCCCCAAATCACAACCCTTGGGTCACAACCTGAAGGCGTAGCTCACTTTTCACACAATACTGTGAAAGTTCCAGTCATCTCAGACGAAGAATATTCTCACTTGAAATTCTTGGACCGCCACGCCAACCACAAACCTGCAATTGATGTTACTCTGTTTCTTGAAAGAGCGCGGGCTGTAACTCCAATTGAAGACCTTTTCTCTCTCACTTACCCATACCCTTTCAGAGGTGTCGACCCAAAATGGAAGACGGGCTCAAAGAAGTACAGGTATGATCTCCAATTCTTGAAGCAGTTCCGGGATGACACTCAATACCCTGTAGACAGCTCTTGGAAGAATACTCTTGAAACCTTAGGCCTTTCTCCTAGTGTAGAAAGAAACAGTGGTGGACCACCAAAACTGAACCCCGACATAGGACACGGACAGCTGCAAGGCGGGGCATTTAATAGATCTCTGCTGACTACACCTGGCCAATTCTATGATAGGGACAGTATATGCGGTCCAATTAATACTCCTAAAAGAGGACCAAACGGACGCCGGCCCAACAGAAAGAACAACCCTAATAAATGGGCTCTCAGAAACAAGCCCTAAGCTGAAAGAAATTTGGCTTTTTGAGACAAGGAAAGTTGTTCCCCCATCGAGAGAATCCTTCCCTGGTGGGGCTCAAAATAGAAATAACTGTTTGAAAAAAGGCTGCCTTTGATAACGTATACGAGAACAAGCGTCATTTGTGGAGAGCCCCAGAATTCCACCCAGAATGACACGTTTCTTGTTGAACTCCCAAGAAAGAAATTTTTGGAGCTCCACCAAGAAAGACTCGGCCTAAGACTATCAAGAAGCCCCAGAATGTTGAGTTGAAGAAGATGTAAGCGGATAGCGGAAAAAAAAAAAAAAGAAACAAGAGGGATGGGCTTAATGATCCAAACTCTGGTGAGACCCCAAACCACCTCAAATAACGTATTTCCTCGTGTTCAAGGACACACGCCATCAAACATTCCCCAAAGCTCAGACGTACCTTCATCCAAATCAGACCCTCACTAAGCAGCTAAGACAACGAAGTTGCTGAATTCTAACATGGATACCTTTTTGGGAGTTGGCCATTGATGTGCCATGCACACTTTCCTATTCAAGTTACTCTAATTCCTTGCTACCCTATGATCTTACTCTCCTCTGTGATCTTTCTATCCTCTATAATCTTGCTATTTTCAACTTGCTATAGTAATCGACCTAATATATTCCTTACGTGTTTTTATTGTCAGTAAATATAGTGTAGTAATCATGGGTGTGGGTTCTGAGATTCATAAAAAGAAAAAGGCTTCCAACTTGAAAAATTCTGCGACTAATAACCACTCCAATAAAGTTATTAGGAAAAAATCACACATCACCATAAAGCTTGGCCATTTGGAGCAACTTTAGGGTGTTGAGCTGGCTGCGAAAAGTTCCATACCTTTATGCCAAGTGTTTTGTGGTCGTGGGTACACCAATATGGGGACTAAATATCAATGCAAACGCTAAAATATGTAAGCTTTAAGAATATATTCTGTATAGAATCATCCTTTCAGAGGTAAGTTCTGGAAAAATCTGCAAAAAAAATATCACTCGGGTGGCTTGGACGTATCCAAAGTTTATAAAGACTGATTATTGGTTTTCGGGGTTATCAACGTCACGTGACGGGTGATTATATTAGTAAAATTCAACACTGTTGAACTTTTCCTTCCCACCCAAGCTTTTTCGTTCTTTTTGTCTTTTCGAAAAAAATCAGCTCAGAAACCGCTTGCAGGAGAAAAACAACCTTTGGGCTCGTGTTTTACCGTACAACGGCTATAATAATGTAGGAGTAAACATTAACACAGGGATCACCAACCACCAACCATAATGTGCCAGCCGAAAGAATCTCCAGGAACCCTGGAGACAAAGGTATTGTCACGAAGAAGAAGAACCAAATGTGAATGGACTAATAATTGCATGTCTCAGTTTTGATAAGCTCAATAAGATTTTCAAACTGGAACCTTTTCTCTCTTCATTGGGGAATATGCTGAGCATGAATGTGTTCGCCGCGTTTTTCTCCTTGCCACACCGGACCTCGCGTCACAGTATGTTTTTGAACATCTGTCACGTGATATGGCGACGAAGGTCGCTGACGGGTGGAAAAAACCTTTCACCGTCCTAGACGGACCGAGGGGGGTTTTTTCCTCACGGGTTATCAGTGATAGTAGTAGCGGGATAGCCCTAGAGTATTGTTATTGATATTGCATATATTTGAATTGATAAGACGATAATTGAAAACATCTCCAGGATATCAACCATTTTTTATGATCAAGCCCGAATAAATTTTTTTAGAAGATTTTCAGGACACCACGGGTATTCCAGAAGGTCCATGTGGGGTTATTTCCTGGTTTTGTTTTTGTTTTTGTTTTTGTCTCCTGGTTTTGTTTTTTGGTTTTGGTTTTGGTTTCTTCACCAGGCTGTGCGAATTTCGCATTGGGCGTATGCGTCTCTAGAACCAAAATTCAATGGTGCTATCAAACGTATAAACGGCATTGTAGAAATTTCTTCGGTTTTGGACACCTAAAATAGAGATAGATTCTGGTTATATGAGATTCGAATATATTGTAACACATTACATTACAGTATTTATATTATATTATTTATATTTTTTGTATTTTTTGTCTTTTTTATTTTTAAATTATTTAAAGTTTTTTTCCCTTATAACCACGAAGAAAATCCTATATTTTTTGCTGAAATTTTTAAATGGTAAAGATTTTGAATTTGGCAAATTATGAAAAGATATCCAAATTATGTCCCATTAGCAAAAATTATGACAAAGATATTCTTTTCCAAAGTCCAGTCTACGTAGAACTACTGTCCATGTTATGGTATAACACTTGCCCGATTTAACGATTCGCAGTGCGGTTGTACGCCACGCACCATGGGCTATGGCCACAGCCATAACCAAGACATCATATTCCATTACAACGGTTCCTTTTGTGGGCTTTTACTCGAAGAAAAAAAAAAAAAAACTTGCGCCCACTTTGTTCACACTCTCAAACTTAGCGCCAAGCTTAATTTTTACTTCAGCACAACTAAAACTACATGACTCACCCTAGGGCAATTAAACTACATGACTCACTCTAGGGCCATTAAACTCAGGGGGACTGCAGGCTTTTCTGGCCTTGGCCCTTGGGCTTCTTTGCTCCTGATAACACACCCGGGCAACTCATAAATACGAAGATTTTTCCCCCAGATTTTAAGGTGTTGAAGAAACGCAGTCCTGGCGCACGTTACACGAACTGTGTCTTTCACTTTCTGGCGGTATTTCCTCAAGCTTGATTTTCATGGTTTAAAGGGGAGAATCCCATGTCTGGGTCCCTTCACCGTAACTAATTACACTGAACATTTCACCAGTGTGCAAGCTGAACACATTTCGATAGTGAAGATGAATTCTACTTTGATTTTTCACAATTGCCTATATAAGATGCTCCGCGGGTGTTCGTCTGCCACGCGGGTGTTCGTCTGCTACCAACACACCCGTTACGCCTAGGGAGGAGATTCTGGCCGCTATTCTATCCACTCTCTGATACATGCAATATTGTTTCCTCCTAAGAAATTGGCATTTTTTTGCGAGGCGAACTGCGCGAATTTTTTTTGCGCGGGAAAAAAGTTTTTCATGAAGCAATGTCATCCTTTTCAAAATGGCAAAAATTTCGCAATTCCTGTATCAAGACAAAACAATAAAACAATAAAACAATAAAACAATAAAACCGGCATCGCCGGTGTAACTGCGAGTTCTTCGGTCAGCCTTGTTATGGCACCAATGGGACGACGATAACTGAACAGGTCGGGAGGGGTTTCAAACTGTTTAGGCTTTAGTGAAGTCTTGGCTGAGATGCTGGGCTGGCCCAATGAATTTCGAGGAGGGAGGGGGGATTTCTGGAAATACGAACTACTCATATGCTTGTTTCCTTCTGGCGCTCAAGGGCGTCTGTTGGGCCAAACTTTGTTGAAGTAGAGTACCTGATGACCCAAATTTTCGGCCACTCGAATTTTTTTTTTTTTTTTTTTTTTTTTTTTTTTTTTTTTTTTTTTTTTTTTTTTTTTTTTTTTTTTTTTTTTTTTTTCGTTTCACGATTTTCCTGCGCTTGACTCTCTTTTGCGCATGTTGATTCATCGTTGTATCAACCAATAGCATTGGTTGTATATGTGTTCTTGCAACCATGATACACACGACGGGTTTCAGAACGCGTAATGGTTGGCTACGCATACACGTGATCGAAAAATGAACAAATGTTGAGACCTCGGCCGGAATTATTTCGAAGATTTTCCTCGTCTTTGGAGACGGAACCCAAAAACAGCAGCCTACTAGGAGTGAAAAAGTTACAAAAATATAAAAACACAGAAAGATAATCCTTGAAATGTTTTCACAGACTTCCTAGGCGACTCCCATTACAAATATCTGCAAAGTAAACAAAGCTGATTTTCATGAAAAAATGCAACACAAAGCATGTATGGATTCACAATCCAGAATAAAGGATCAGACCTTTGTATAAAGCAAGATTACTAATACGATAATTGTGGTGAAAGTCTCACTAAGATACGTAATACTGAATCCTTTTAAAAATCAACAGAAAACAAATATTCTATTCATAAAGTGTTGTACATGAAAGACAAAAATCGACCTAATGTTGTGTCGTTGTATGCAAACCGGATATACTTACCTGATTGGGTTGTTTATTCTTTTAAGAAATGCTACGGGGTCTCACGAGTCGCCCAAATTTGTATTGTATACAATCCTTATGCTTTATGCAATTGGCAAACTGTATACACATCTCAAACTGTATGCACATCTCAAACTGTATACACATCTCAAACTGTATACACCTCTCAAACTGTATACACTGGCTGCTTTACTTGTAGTACAGAGTTTTTCGGAATAATTCGTATTCGTAAAGCCATGATTCGTCTTTGCCAAAAAGTGAAATCTCCCTGGTAAAAATTAAAATTTCTTAGTTAAAAATCAAAGAAGTATGGTTGAGAAACAAAATTCTCATTACTACACACCCATATACTATGTGTCACTAGGTCTTCTCCTTTTCGACGGCTATATGACTTTCTGGCTACGAGGCTTCGTTACTTCTAGAGGACATTCCAGTTTTTTCTCGAGGGCAATACATGCTTTTTCGAGCACGAAGCCTGAAAATTCCTGTACTTTAATCGGGGTTTGTGCTGCATGAATGCTTATTTAATGATGGAGGTTACACGAACTCCACTTACGTCACTACATTCCTTCTCGATTGCTATTGCCCATGGATGAGCCTCCATCGGATTTTTTATACATGCAAGCTTGTTACCGGCGACACGCCCTGGTCCTGTATAGGGTAGTGCCATCAACATTCATTTGGGATCTGATGGATGAACTTGAATTATTAAACAATCTCGTATGTTGAGGTATGGGCCTGAATATTTGTTGGATTACTCACTCTCGGGCGTTCCGAAATATTGGTCCAAATTCTTAAGGTGTCGGCACTCGCCACTTGACGTATATTCGGATACATCATGTATGTTGTGTCCATTTGGTCACCTCCTGCGTTCAGCCACATTATGCTAATCGGAAAGAATTTTCCCTTTCCCCTTATTTCTTATTTTATCAATAAATCTTTATATATTTTTATATCGCTATCATTCTCGTGGATTTTGTCTTTTCATCCCGGCTTTTTTTTTCAACCTTGTTTGCCCTTCTTGATTTTATTTAGCAGTTGTCTCCCATGTCCGTGTCTCATTCGCAACCATTCAAACGGCAGCGGACTTCACTCAATGTCGATATGAATTGTTTCCCGGGTTGGTCACTGTACCCACCCGAACTGAATGCGGTTCAGATACAAACCCCAGAAACCCGTTCACGCCACCTACCATCAATATTCAACTTATGTTGCCCGGAAACCGAACCTCGAACCTTTGATGCTTATAAGCACCACATTCCCCTTAATAATGATGGTAGATATGGTTTAGGAAGTGCCGAATGTCCAGTGAATGGCTGGATAAATACTGTAGGGCAAACCCAAGATTTGGCACAGGTTCCAATTTACAAACAAGATGGAAATTGTGTGAGCATCCCCAATTTTAATAAAACTCCAAAAAGAGATTTCAGGAGCAAGAGCCTACCATTTCCGCCACAAACATATAGATTCGTTCTGCCCGTCGGACCCATAGGGAAAGGACATGAGAGATCTATGGGTACACTTCCACCAAATATATCGCAGACACCTGTTCGAAGCGATCCATACTCACTGCTTTTACGGGAGTTAGTTCCGGAAAGAAGTCACCCAGCTGGTCCCATATATCCACATATACCACCTTCGGGGTCACAAGCTCTTCATAATATTGTGGGTGGCAGCCCTGAACCCGGCATACATGGTGTGCCAAGCTTGCGGAACTCGAGCCCTTTGAGCGTCAAAACAATTCCTGGCGAGGTTCAAATTCTGAAGGGATTAAGGGAGAAATTTGGAAGAGTTAGTCCTTTGCTCAGCAAGATCTCGGCAACAACGGTTAATAAGTTTTTGGTGGAAGTATTGAAAGAAATTCATCATCAAATTCCTTTCGACGAGTTTTTGTCACTTCTTCAAAAAGAGAAAGGGAAATGTTTAGAACAGCAGCGGAAGTATCAATGCCCTCAACCGAGGAAGACCGAGAAATTGACATCTGGTTCAGAACTGCTCAAGCTATGCCATATTTTTCTCATAATGTTTCGCAACGCAGAGGCCTTTTCAGGGCTTTTACAAGAGTTTCTCATTCCAGAGCAACGTGTATCCGCCCTCAACTTCCATGAGATTCTAAGATCTTTGTTAGCGATAAAGATTATATTTTCTACGGTCACAAGAGCCAGTGGGGGATCCAACGTTGAAAGAGTATCTGTTTATAACACTTACTATACGTTTTGCCAACAGCTTATCCAGAACCACTCATTAACTACAAATACGGTTGGCCTTCAAGACAATCTAGTACTAGGCCAATGCCAATTTGGTAAGCTCATGAAAGTGGTGTTCCCGGATATGGCAACAAGAAGATTAGGAAAGAGGGGCCAATCCAAACCCCATTATGTAGGAGTCACTTTGAATACTTCCATAGTGCAAGAGGCCAAGAAGAAATGGTTGTCTGACTTTAGCTCGAACCACTGGCTACATTACCATTAGGCCGCAATGGAAGTTTAGTAACAAGTGACCGAGGAAATGAAGAAAATAATTTTGCGATATGTAGTGGTAATGAAAAGGTTAGGTATTGCAAATCTTCAAAAGCAGATGCCCACTGCGACTAAAGAGCTTGAAATTGGGAATCAGACAAGCAAGCTACTGACAATTAAAAAAAGCTGATGAAATTCCTTGTATTGTTAAGGTATGCATTTAGTTGGCTCAGACCTTATGGGTTGCAAATTAACCAGGCCAAGACAATCACGCTTTAGCTTCCAATCGAATTTATCGAATTTTGAAAATAATATATACCATTTTTGTGTTAGAAGAATCAACTAAATCATACTACCTCTTTCAGTTTTAGTCAGAACGGCTATAACCAGTTGGGGGAAGGACAGCTTTCTACAATGTTATCTCATGCGTTGGCCTTAGAACAAAGCATCACCGTCTTTGAAAAGGTTCCAGGAGGATGATTAAGCGGAACAACATAACATATAGTTTCTAGAACCCCTACTCATGTGAAGTAAACTAATATCTCTATACAAAACCCAATATTGAGAATGTTTCAATGAACTTGAAGGTCTTTGGGGTCACTTTGTTACCCTAAATGTCGTTCCTCGTAGCCTTGTAATGTACTTTTATGTGATCAATTCCAGGTGCTTCAAAGATGTATACAATTAGGCTCAGTGATAGTCCCCACAAATGTTCACTATGTACATGATTCATAATTAAATAGCTTTCACAATTTCCAGTATTAAGGGACTAGTATGCTCGTTGGTAGAAAAGCAAAAAGTTCGGTTTTTAGTCATTCAAATTCAAAGAGTTTGGCACCCTATACATACTTTCCTCATTAAAAAAACCCTTAGTGATGAACTTGAAAAGCAAAACGTCACAAATTCAGGGCAGGTGATTGTATCATTCAAGAGTATCTGAAAGTACAAAACGTTCAAATACTTATTTGATTCTTCGTCTTCAGTCTAGAACTACCTAGGTGCTTTTCACTGGCCTAATCCCAGTCTACGATGACAAAAAAAAAATATATTTTTGGGTTTCTAATATACTTCAAAAGCAAATTGTCCCCAGATAAATAGCATATGCCCACATAAATATAATTACCTTAGATGATTTAATCGTTTGACTGACATCCGGGGATCCAGAGTCTTGAGAGTTTTTCTAAACCTCATACCATCAACCGTGTCAAGCAATCTTCCGTTGATCGGACGTGCACCACAAATATGCAATGAGCGACAGTTGCTATACCAGCAAATTCCGTAGATTACTCAACCTAAATTACCAACAAGAATGCAACGTCGTGCTCAAACTTCGCCGCGATTGCTAATTCTTATATCTCGGACACAAGATTTCAAATCTTGTGCTCTTAAAATCAACGCTCAGAGTATTGCGTTTGTTGTCGCCAGGCTAAAGTTTCCAGCATTTGCTACATATTGCTTTTGAAACTTTGCTCTCCTTTTCTGGGCCGGGGCTGGAAGTGATGTAATATGCCAATATTCAATTTTGCGCGCTTTTGATTTACATTCCACGAGCTATGTCCACTGCCCACTTACAAGGTATCCGAACAAGCAAGAGCCTACCCGAACTTTGAAAAATGTGAACGTTTAAGAAATGGAAGGTGTTATGAACTTCCACGTTAATAAAACAACTTTGTAAAATATTAACCAATAAATTGAATTACCCAAAAGATATCCAAGTAAGACCAATTTTGACTGTTTGAGCGGAGCTTGCCCCTTTCGCTTTAATGCATGGCAATTTCTGCAGAAAAGGCGGAAAGTTTCATTGCTCAAAATTGCGGCCCGCTTCTCCTTTCCCCATGTGAACATACATAACCCCACCTCGTATCTGATAAATGGAAGAATTAGCGTACAATGCATAATTATTGCATAGCGCATACGCAATGTGAAAATGTATAACTCCGAAGCCACAATTTTTGAAATGCGCAATTAACCGTACTCAATAAAGTACCCAAACCTGTAAGACTTCTCATGAAGAATTTGTCTAGGGATACAAACTCACCTAAGGTTGGATCACCACAACGGAAGCTACTTGCATACTGCCCATCTAACAACTTGGAGACAAGAAGTATGAATTTTCATCAAGGAAAGTATATCCTAAAAACGTTGCCGACTATACAAGAAGTTGACCAGGAGGTTCTTTCGGATCTTCTGCTACCGCCAAAATTATCTAGAACATGTTTCATGACTTCTTTGGATGGAAGTCATGGGGTAGTTCACCGTAAGAGCTTGCTAGAACTGACTAGTAAAGCTTTTACCTCTTTGAAGGGTCATATAATCACAGGGTGTTAGATCTAACGAGAGAATGACCGCAACCACCACCAACTGATAAATAATTCACTACGATTCCCACTCAGGAAATAGTCAATGAAAAGAGTCCATAATCCCCCACTACATGTTGGAGAAAACACCATCCAAGAGCAGCACAAGAGGGCGTTCTTGCCGTTCCGATGTCAAGATATCGATGGAATTCATTTAAGCATTGAGGTTATAACTTGCGCATTAAAAGAGTTTCCTCTGGATGGAGCACTCTGAGGCACGCAAAATTGACAGTTCACTGACCAATTCGGTTGTCGCATGAACCGAAAGATAGGGAATTTCACGACATATCATTCCAGGTCTTGAGAAGTTCTTGTGGGTACTTGAATGGAGAGGACTTCCAGAGTTTTTCTTTTTTTCTTAATCCGGTTAGTCAAAGTTTCAAAGTCAATGCCAATTTTAGCTGAAATTCCCCAATGCTCTACCTTAGTCAAAAAATGTCACCCAACACACCACAAGGATTGTTGCCTTTGTTCAAAGTTGCTACAGCGTATCATGTCAGTCAACCGCTACCCTATAATTCAATGAGTGGTGGGGCCATCAAGATCAAATTTTCCTCAATGAGAAAGCTAGCAGGCAGTATGCGGCACAAGATAACCCCGATTAACAGTATTTATTTATAGAAACCTACAACCTAATTGGCCAAAAACTTCGTTTAGAACACATTTACCACCAACTCTTCCAGTACCACCCAGATCCTTGTTTTGAAGCACTTCAACTTGGCCAACACCGTTACGGTAGCCTATGACATGATCTACTCGTTCTAACTCGCTTATGAAGAGTAAATTGAGTTGGTACTACCAACCAGTTTCGTAGTCGAAGATTGCCTCAAGTAACTAATAATAATATTCTTCAAGAAACCAGACCCCTTTAAGTACTGAGGTAGGCGAAATACTGTAAGGACTAAGATACATCAGATCCCAAGCCACTTCCTTCAAAGAAAGCCCCAGGAATTGCAGCAAGAAATTTAAATGTTCAGAAAGTTAATATTCTATTCAAAAAAAATTCCGTCTACAAAGCTTTACCCATTTTGAATGGAGTCAAATGTCCTTACAAGGAAAGTAGTATTCAAGCATGGCGTCATATTCGCATGACATAGCACGTGACGTGATAACTCCGTAGGCAGGGGGTGAATATAACCACGCCTCCCATGTGCGAAACTATGCAAGATATTTTTCCGACTTTCGACGGAGATTTCAATGCGAAGATATTTCATTAGCTTCAAGTCCAAGCCAGGCGACGATATCATTCCATATATACGCTCTTTAAATTTTGCATTTGAGTGTTCAGAAAACACTGACGTACCAAATACTCGGCTTTTTATGTTTTCGCCGAGTTGGCGAAATGCACAGCACATGAATACGGAGAATTTCTGCGTCTAAAAATACTCGGCTTAGAGGCTTGAAAAAAATTTAACCGGATTTGCATTTTCAAGGGCGCAAAACTGCATACTCACACAAAAGTTGGGTTAGGGCTGTGTCCGCGTCTTCCACTGACGTACTTGATATTGCATATCATACCATGTTCGAAACCTTCCCTAAGGATGGAAGAAAAACAATGGATCATTTTCTGGGGTTTTTTGTTATACTTTCATCTACTATAACTCAAAAGTAGTGATTCGGTTTAACTTGATTATTCCTGAGGGGCTAAAAGACCAGGTTTCATCACTGGATATCGTATCCTTGAATTGAGAATGCGACTTGCACGTTGGTCTTACAACATAAGGCGCACTTTAAGATGCATTGCTTTCGCCGCAAACACTTACTGAACCTGGAGCGTCCGCATGCCATACTATGTTGCAATGCACGCGGCTGTATATCTGAGATTCTTTGAATCGAGGTTGATGCCTTCGTTTTTTTTTTTTTTTTTTTTTTTTTTTTTTCTTGAGTGCTTTCTTCTTTCTCTACGGCGAAGATCTTACATATACTCAGCATGTAGCATGAAAAGCAAAATCTGGCTTGTTTCTTTTCGTGCAAAGTGAAGTCATCAACATCCGAAAGTCAATCGTTCCCTATTATTTCCACACAACTTTCTGGCGACTGAATTTTTATCCTACGCTCAAGAGACATCCCCACATTGACAAAAAAATGAATGAAACTTGCAACCAGGAGGATTTTTCTTCGTACGCCGATGCTTTACTGGTGATGCAAGCTGACTTCAGAGATCCTTTTGCTGATGAAAATCTTAGTCTGACTGACTGGACCCCAGCAGTAGCGAGCATGCACCAACCACCTCATTCCTTTCAACCTCAACCTCAGGCATTTCCTCCCGATCTTTTTGAGTCTCAAAATTCTATTCCACAGGCTTTTTCAGACCCACCAGCTGACTCAATTCTGCAGGGTAACTTCAAGTATGACCTATCTCCGTCGGGTTCTCATTTGGACAACTCTCATCCGCTAGATTTGTGGAATACTCCACAAAGATTCACGCAATTCTTTCCCAATGATACTATGTCATTGGATGCGCCAGAACCAGCGGTGAGGTTACCTCTTTTCTGCACACTCGAAGGAAAAAGCCAGACAGATTCAGGCCAAGAACCACACCTCTCACAAGATGACTCAGATGACTCGTGGCAGGACCCAGTGCAGGACTCAGTGCATGACTCGGATGACTCAGTCCATGATTCCGAACTTGGCTCCGAACATGGTTCAGAACACGATTCAACTAAGGCATCGTTTGGATATTACTATGGATCAGGAATTGTTGGAGGTGTGGACCTCGCTCAGATGTCCCAACCTTTTCAGACATCCCAACCTACGCGAAATTTGGAACTCAATCAAACAACTCACAAACGTTTAAACCATTTTGTGGAGTACCAAAACTCCGAGAATAAACCCACGATTATGGATCAATACCGCCCACTGCCAGAGACTGAATTGGCCTTTAACAAATTTTCCTCCCTGCTTGCCCAGGTTACACCACATAACGCGTGTGCGTTCTTGGTCGAGTGTATGAGAGGATATCACCAGCAAATTTCCTTGGCCGACCTTTTTAGGTTACTTTACAATCCAAACGCCCTCGATTTGCACTCGATGCTGACTTCTCAGGCTGGTGCAACTTTTGGAGAAGTTGAGCTGGGGTTCACGGGCCTCGGCTTTTGTCGTCTCATTCTTGTAAATTTCTTCAATCGGCAATATGGAAGACATCTCGACCCGGGGGATATTGAACATAGGAAAGTGCCTCTGGTTAATTTGCAAGAGCTTTTCAGGAACTTCTTGGCGGTCAAAATATTGTTTCAATCCTTCAAGAGATGTAACAACTCGGTGCTGGCGAATTTCTGTATACCCAAAGAGGAGCTTTACAAGATATACTACATTATCTGCCGGAAACTCATTCTTGAGTACCCCACAATCACAAAGTACCATACAGACGAAATTGTTATGAGTCCGCCACGATTAGGCCGGCTCGCCAACTTAGTTTTCCCAAACTTGAAGCAACGGAGAGTTGGAAGAAGAGGTGGATCCAAGTTCAACTACATCGGGCTCACTTGGAACCCCGAGACAGTAGACAAGGGCATTCTCAGTTTGCTAAATTTCGAACTTCCAAAATTAAAAAGGCATTTCCGAATCTTAAAGGCGAAACAGGACATAAGTACAAGCACTCCACTGGCCCAGAACATCTTGCCCGCCGAGAATGGTTTATCGTCTTTGGTAAAGACCCCCTCTTCTATAGTCAATCTGGTCGACTCCCAGAAACCCTTGCACAGCTTTGTTTCAGCATCGCACAAGTTCCCCCACGCAAACTGTTCACCCAGATTATGGCAAGAAACACCAAATTCGGTACCTCAGCAAAGTGGTTGGGCCACAACTAAGATGGAAAGTTCGATAGCTGCGTTGAAAGCGTATAAGGTCAACTTGAATCCTGCTATCCGAAAGCTCAAAGCAGGTATATTCTCAGAAGATTCTCCCGATGGACTCCTGAAAAGTGTATTGCGTGAAATGAATCGATTACAGAAAGGTTCAGCCCCAAGGGAAGCTTACCTCCATTTATATTTTGTCATTTTACTGATGATATTCCCGGTGGTGATGGCTTCTGATATCGAAATCAGCGTGTCTTCGAAGAGTGATTTCCGAGTTTCAGTGAAAGCTTGCGTTTCCAAGCTTGAATCGAATTTGGCCACATTCACCCTTGCCGATGTAACAAGTTTGCCGACGTTCATATCCATCTTGAACAGTATGGTGCGTCTCAGTGAGATGACACTGTGTAAAGTTAAGGTGCCATATAAGGAACGGGCACTTGATGAAATGATTGGCCAACTAAACACTGTATTGAACGTGGCACCTGATCAATCAAGCGAGAAACTGCTTCTGGAGAAAATGTACGCCCGAAGCATTGTCATGGCCATGCAATCATATAGCTTGGAATTGGTGGAACCCAGTTGCACAACACAAACTGATTCAGTCATCAAAACTGTTGATTCGCTTGCAAACATTCTCACCAAAACACTTACAAAGTCAAGAGATGAGTTTGTGAAAATCTCACAAAGTGCAAAACTCCTAGGACCCAGTCACATTTCCCCCGGTGTGTCTTTTCAAGCGCTTCGAGTAGCGTTGCTGAACTTTCACGAATCCACCTTATCGGGATTATTTGTGTCAAAGCTCCCCATGGTAGCGGTGTGCAGTATTGTAAGCGATTTCACTAGCGGCATGCAACGTGGTAGTCTTGAAGAATTTCGGAAAGGCAATACTGATTTCTCAAAGGAGTATTTCAAGTTCTGTTGGATCTTTTCGCTAATGTATCTGGAGTATGTGAAAATTCTATCAGAAGTGGTTTGTTTGGGAGAGATGTTATCGCCTGACCTGTGACTAGTGGAATGCCTAGTCAAGGGAACATCCATCACATGAGTGTTTAAAGTCAGTGGTAGGGAGTTTTGTTAGCAAAGAGAAAGAAACTCTCAACATCCGAAACCAAAAGAGAAAATTATCTCACGATGCAAGCAATGGAAACCGGAAGATTGAAAAAAGCTTTTTCTGCCTGAGTATAGTGACTTTACATTTGTTGCTGGAATATTCTTGCTTTCATAACACGGAAATGGTGTAAATGCTGGAACAGATGGTGTAGTTAAGTATTAGCTACAGTGAGACATAGGGTCGAGAAGAGCCATGAGTCCAGTGGGCCAAAACAAAGTATATATCATTCATTTACGTTACTTTGATGGACAATTTGATATATCTTTGCTTGTTGTAGAGTTCTGGAAATTCATATTAGTAAGTAGGTAATAGCAAGTTTGACTGTTAAATTTGAAGATCGGAAATATATATATATAACTTTAAGAAAACAATTTCAAGAGAACTTGCTTTAAAAAATACAAAAAAACCTAAACATAAAGCGTGAAAACGAAAATACTCTACGAGCATTCAAATCGTCTCGCCTCCCACCAGTTTGAAGTAGTAAAGTATCTTGATACTTAGGGAAGGGCATCTTACAGTCTAGACACAGTTGATGTGGCAGGAAACGATACCTGAGGTGCAATATAATCCCATAGATTGCATTGCCGCACGTTTCGGAATCTCAATCAGGCAGGTTCCCAGAACAACTGACGGCTTCAATGGCTATTTATTCCACTGTAACCATCGCAAATTTCGAGAGGGAACTCCAAATTGTCACCCTTTCAAAAGCCATTCAGGAATACTGAATCTGATGTTTGTAATCGTATTTAGAATCCACAGATCTAGCTCACTTTGGAATGGAGAGCTCGAGTCTTTGCTTGACTAACCTTGTGGAACCATAGTTCACCCTGTGAGCATTCTGGAGGGATATCACCCGAAGAGGGGAACACGTTTTCATTAGTATCCTAGTCTGATCCTCAAAGCGTTAGAAGACTCGGGATAAGAAAAAGGTTTAAGCGATATATATCCAAACATCAGGCTACGGAAGGAGTGTAGTAGTTTATCGTTGGATAAACGAACGTATGTTAGTTGTGCGTAAGTAAGGAGTCCTCCACTAGTGCAGTTCCCGTGAGCTTTTCGAATGTACATGACCAGCAGATCATATCATAAGGTCCTTTAACTGGAAGGTTTCCCTTGAGGCTAGAATGGAATTTGGTGGTCATTGATAATGAAGAATACCAATCAGACCAATAGAATAGTTAAATTGACGACTTCTTTCAATACCGCGGCATTATCCCAACAGTACCGTACAGAAGGGGCTGGAAGCCGTGGCGGACTTCACATAGGGATACTAATGTATGTTTTTGTCATGGTCCAATTCGAGTGGCAAGGAGTGACAAATCACTGTGTGTGGACCTACCTAGACTGATTAATTATTCAAAACAAGGAGTTCTTCTTATTTTGTACTCTAGAACAATAAGTTGAACCAAAATGTGTCCTTTCAATGTTTTTACGATAAAAACTTGGTACCTTCCACACCATGACTGAATCTTGCATTAATGACAATTGTATTAAGAGACGCTGTTCAAAAAAAAACTGCATTGTACGCGAAATTTTGCAGCTACAATATTTAACGAGGTGTTTCGTGTTGAAACCCCAAAATTCAACATAGCACCCATAGCACTTCTCTTAGAGGGTGACAGATTGTACGGTAATCCCGCTATTTCTTTCAGTGGCGACTGCATTCTTCTTCTCTTCTTTATGGGTGAAATAACTAAGAATGCCCAGGAGAGTTATAACACAGTCTATAGGTGAGAATTACTATAGAAAACTTTTGTCTTTGTAAGCATAAAGCACCCATTATCAAATTTGTCCAGATTTAATTAAACACAACTTCTATGGCCCAAGTATGTGGCCCAAGTATGTGGCCCAAGTATGTGGCCCAATTCTATGGCCCAATTCTGGGTCTGCATTGGCAATCTCAATGTGCGAATCTGCGTGCCCAACTCAATACTTCACGACACTCAATCTAGACAGATTTCACCGAAGCCCAGAATCCAGGTACTCCTTCAGGTTATGAGGCAATGTCTATTTCATTGGTGATATCTAGAAGTAGGGATTTCCCAGACTTTAGGGTTAGGTTTATTTTTGTTTGATCAGGAGTTTTAAGAGCCGATAGACTAGCTAAGAAACCACAATATCATTGGCCAAGTCACGTGCCCGTGTAATCGAGCGAATTAAGAGTGTTGCGATTTAAGCCGCGTTTTATGAAAGGGAGTAATCCTCTTTCAAGGGATACGCAGAGTACAAGGGATGCCTAACTCTGATAACACTAGACATGTACAGTACTACATTATCTACGTTAGGTATAGAGTCGTATCCTCTGGATGATGGTGTTGGTTCCTTCCACCATCCTTGTGGGTTTACTCATTTGTTATGCATGCGTATTGGACGGCGCACGTATCCGTCACGTGATTACAGTCTGGTGACACTAGGTCACATGTGGCTGAGGTCTGGATGCCCTCTTACATTTTACCAAAGATTCCGAATTCCAAATTCGCGGGCATTCAAAATTGTCGGTCAGAGGTAGAAAAAGTAAGAGCAAAAAAAGTAAGAAAAAGTAAAAAGTAAGAGCAAAACGAAAAAGAGAAAAAACGAAAAAGAGAAAAAACGAAAAAGAGAAAAAACGAAAAAGAGAAAAAACGAAAAAGAGAACAACAGAAAAAAAAAAACAGAAAAAAAAACTCTTTTTCCAGACCCCCGCTCACGATTCCTTTGTATTAATAACGGTACACAGAAATTTGACCCGGCTCCTAACGACAATTAATCACGTATAATAAAGACGACACAATTGCCACTGCTAATTGAGTTCCGACATTGGCCCCCACCACTAAAACCCTTTTTATAGAACATTCGAAACTCACTGGGAAATCTTTACAAGATCTTTTAAGAACGGGGATTCACCTCACATCCTAAAACTAAATCGTGATTCGTGAATGGTGAAAGGGTGTTCTCGCGTTGTAAGTCTTAATTCTTTGTACGAGATTACGAGAACTTGCAACGCTATCATTTTTCACTGAGCCTTCCTTTAGTAGATGAGGCAGCGTGTTTGCGGTCTGTGTGTGATTTAAACCACGAAAGCATCACCTATACTTGTGACCCTTCTTGGTCGTATTACTTATTACAATATTACTATTGTAATAAAGCAAATTATTAGATTGATTCTACAGTAATTGAGGTGGCGTAATAGTTCTATAAAACGGTTTGCTATTGTGTGACCATACCAAGGAGACCCTTATGGAAAGGTTTTGGACAAGTCTTTTAGGGATCACCCCATAAAAGTTGGCAGAAACTAGCAAAAAGGCTATTCGTACGGTTTTAGTCTTAGTATATCTCCCAGCGCCGTGTGCGGAAGTTGCCGACTAAAATGTTATCCGAGTTTCACTTGTGTACTACTTTGCGCTATAATTGAGGTTGCGATATCCACTTTATACTGTACACTTTTGTTGCAGGAGTCCATTTAGCACTTGGATAATGTCTTTTAGTGTCACTTTAAAGGAGATTTGACTCCGAAACCTAACGAAGTCGTGATGTTTAGCACTTCAAGCTCATCACCCTTTCTCTGTGTAAGTTAGAATCAGGGGGAGTCCGGCAAAACCCGGGCCAATCGAGGTTCTCCGCCAAGGCGAGAATCGTGACCCTTGTGGGACCCCAGGCCATAGAGAGAAACTTTGTGTTTTATGTATCATTCAAAGCAACTTATTACATTATTGTTCAGTCCATGTTGATGAGATCTTAGATTTTACCCTTATTCATGGCAGCAACACCAGTATCCAGGATGCATCGTTCTTATCCAGGCATCAGGTGGTTCGGTTTTTGTGGGTGATTATCTCTTACGAAGGATCATCAGACCTTTGATAGGGTATAGAAAGCGGTATTTTTGGGTGGTGGCTTCATTAGCGGTACCAATCGTTTTCGTTTCGGTCGGCGTGAAAGGCCTTCAAAGGTCCTTAAGAAGTGAATTATCAGGCTGTGGACGCTTAAGAGTGGTACGGAATGCCGTTTTGGCGGATGTCATCGGTATATCGTGCAAGAGGAGCCTTGCAGAAGGTACAAGCGGCGAGAGTTTTGAGATCCATTATCTCAGTACCTTTGTGGAGGGTTTGTAGGTTCGAAAAGTGTGTGAACCCCATGAAAATCTTCCTTTACAACTGCTTCTGGACCTTTTGAAAATCACTACTCACTAGTCGGATTGAGGGCCTGACAGAGCAAAAAACACCGTCAAACTTTCGGGCGGGCGGGGCAATTTTGGCTGTTTTAGGTTAGTAATTTTGTCGGTGAAGTCGAATATATGTTCGAAACTACTTAACTTCGTGTTTTTTTCTTTAAAAGGCACCACACTAGCCCCCTGGAAACAAAAAAAAAAAAAAAAAAAAAAGAAAAAACCAGAAGAAAAACTAAAGCAAACTTTGGGCACGCGGAAAACGTTCACGTATTCGGATCTACCTTAGGTCAAGTAGTCCAAGTATTAAGTGTTTCTCACACAAATTCATAGGGGCGTAATGTTATCTTTGCTGGATATTTGGATGGTATTGTCGAAGTATTATCCTCATGAAATATGTTTTTCTATACTTGGCGCTAGAATCAGACTTTGCTTTTTAAAGCCATTCTGGGAGTATGATATACCCAATTTCAAACACGCTCCAGTTCCGTTTACCCTTCCTAACTTCAATTATTTGGCTTTGCTCCTTCAATTATTTAGCTTTGCTCCTTCAATTGAAATCTCCTAATACTTAAACTCGCCCTATTAGGTGGTGAAAGTTACCATCAAGTGTCATTTACATCGGAGTCTACCTCGATAGAAATAGAGCTTCCAATAAATTATTTTCTTTTTAAATATCAAAAGAGTTAGAAAATCATTCCTTGATGTTGCCAGCCCAAATGTGACTCGAAATCCATTACAATTACCACCAAATAAGTATGTGTGGGCTTTTTTTTCTGTGCGAGTCACGCCCACAGGTCCCACCCCCTTCCATTATTGAGGTACGCCAGAGAGAAAAAAAAATACTTATAAAAGGAAGGCGTCGCTCTCATTTTTTTTCTTCTACTTTTACTACTTCTCTTTTTTGCAACCACAACACAAAAATGTTTTTTTACATCATGCTCCTTCTAGGACTTGCGGAATGGATCCCACGGATCGTAATGATCATTGTCGTCGGACGCACACTTCAAAATTGGTTGAATTTTGCAGCCAATCAAGAATTTGCCACCGAATTGGCGCCCAACGAAGTGAATAACTTGATGACAATAATGGCGCCAAACAAGACTCCCAACTCCCCAGATTGTCTGAATGCCTCAGGAATATGTGGGGATTCTGATTTTGAGCCACAAAGTGACGGGTCTCCCGCTTGCTTTAGCCCAATTGGCTACTCCTCTAACATTTCTCTCAGCCCCTCTCCAGAACAAGCTAACACAAACGACGGCAACTTTTCTACGGAAATAAAACCCCAAACGGAGACTGACACTAGTGAATGTGTGACGCCAACCAACAAGACGATTGAAAAGGCAGCTTTCATTAAGCTCGCCCAAGCTAATTCTTGGAAGGCTAATGGTGAGATAGAATTTGCCACCCATATTTCTTATATGCTGACTACTGGCAGTCACTCTCACAATGACTCTCACAACGACTCTACCACTGAATCTCATAATGACTCTGATAAAGACTCTGAGAAAGACTCTGAGAAAGACTCTCACAAAGACTCTCACAAAGACTCTCACATTGACTCTACCACTGACTCTATCACTGACTCTCACAATGACTCTCACAACGACCCCCAAATAACAACCCTTGGGTCACAACCTGAAAGCGTAGCTCACTTTTCACACAATACTGTGAAAGCCCCTGCCCATTCACACGACAAACATTCTCTCTTGGAATGCTTGGACCGCTACGCCAACCACAAACCTGCAGTTGATATTACCCTGTTTCTTGAAAGAGCAAGGACTGTAACTCCTATTGAAGACCTCATCTCTCTCACTTACCCATACCCTTTCAGAGGTGTCGACCCAAAATGGAAGACGGCCTCAAAGAAGTACAGGTATGATCTCCAATTCTTGAAGCAGTTCCGGGATGACACTCAATACCCTGTAGACAGCTCTTGGAAGAATACTCTCGAAACCTTAGGCCTTTCTCCTTCTTTAGAAAGACACTGCGGTGGACCACCAAAACTGAACTCCGACATAACGCATGGACAGCTGCAAGGCGGGGGATTTAGTGGATCCCTGCTGACCAGACCTGGCCACTTCTATGATCGGGACAGTATAAGTGGTCCAATCAGTGCTCCTAAAAGAGGACCAAACGGACGCCGGCCCAACAGAAAGAACAACCCTAATAAATGGGCTCTCAGAAACAAGGCCTAAGCTTTCAGGAACAAGGTCACCCACAGACCCAACTGAACCTTCTTCCAAGTTAGGTCCTTCCGCGACTACTAGACTCAAGTTTCTGAACTCTGCCATCTTTGCCTTTTAGGGAAGTGGCTAATGACCTGCCACGCGCTTCCCCCAATGAACTTGCTGAAAATTTGCTACATTCTCTATCTTTGCTAACTCCCTACTACATCCTTGCTAACTCCCTACTAACTCCCTACTACATCCTTGCTAACTCCCTACTAACTCCCTACTACATCCTTGCTAACTCCATACTACTGTAATATATTCTTTTGTTAATGTATCTTCCGCTTCTGTTAATTGTTGGAAGAGAAAGTGTAGTCGCCATAAATGCTTCGCTCACTAAATTTGTACATTAGACTGCGTGAAATAATTTCCGTGTGAAACTCACATTACGAGATGCATCAAAACTCTCCTCACAAACCGTATTATCAATGCACAGTTGTTAAGGCTTGAGTGTATTTTGCATCTGTAAGGGACCAGATACACCACCCTAACACTCTTGTATACTCGTTGTCGAACACTGTTCTGGCACAAACCAAAGTAGGATTAACCTTGGGGCTGGAGCTCCTGTGGTCATGGAATATCAAACGTAATCGCCGTGAGGTAGTATATATATTTCAACTCCCCAGTTATCCACCCTAACTCCCCACTCAAACTATAATTTTCATATTCTCGACACATCACATAAAAGTATCCAAGTGAAAAATATATATATTTATATATATATATATATATATTCTACTTTTATGGTTTACATTCACATTTTGTAAGAGGGTGCCCAGCCCTTATCAGCTACACGTGACCTGTGGGTCACTCAACTGTAATCACGTGACGGATGCGTGCGCCATCCTAAATATCCACGCATAACAAATGAGTAAACCCGAATGGATGGTGACTAGAACTAACATCATCATCCTGAGGATACGACTCTACATCTAATATAGTTAGATAGTATAGTACACACCTAGTGTCATCAGAGTAAGGCATCCCCTATACTCTTCGTATCCCTTGAAAGGAGATTACTTCCTTTCAAATTTTCAGTTTTTTTAGAACCAGATCTCCTTGCGCACTAATTTTATACGTAGACAACTTTTATTTGAAACAAACATAAAAGGACCAATCTTTTCACAACTAAGGAGCTTTTTCTTGTTTTTTGAGTTTGAAGAATTTTCTTCAGAGTTATTCAATTGCAAGAAGCTGATTTATTATTTGTGTTCTATTTCAAAAATTGCCACATCCTCTATATGGTATGAATACTCTTGCAAACTACGTCACGACGAGGGATTGAAACCCCTCGCACATTACTTTTGTAAGGAGGCATACAGACCTCTCCCACATGTGACCTGGTGTCACCTGACTGAGACACGTGACCGACACGTGTGCCGTCCAACACGCATGCATGGCAAATGAGTAAACCCATTGTATGGTGAAAGGAACCAACACCAGTATTCAGAGGATAGTATCCAGAGGATACGACTCTACGACTAACGTAGATCGTACTGGTCTAGTATTATCAGTGTAATGCATTCTCTGTACTCTGAGTATCCCTTGAAAGAGGATTACCCCTTTTTAAGTTTTTTGTATTACATGAATATACTCAAGAATGACAGAACGATGAAAATACTCGGTCAAACCAATCGCATTAGTGTTTGTGTCCTTGCTTGATGTTCTTGGACATGCGTTACATAATGTTTTTGTTTCCTTCATACTATGGTTGTCCAGCTAAATCGGCTACTAAACATAATTCTGAGCATGACTCCACCCAACTGGATTTCGCCAAATATTTGTGGGACTTCATAGAGATCTACCAAGTGGGATGAAAGACTTGAGCAACCCGCCTTAGTATATTACTAGATTATACCCTCATCGAAAGAAAGATCGTAGGATCCGGTGTATTGATGAGGCTTTAAGGGGATTGACGCAAAGCATTATGCAGAAAGACTTCAACTCGTATCAATTTATGATCTCACAAACCTTCAAGCCTATGCACCCTCAATCCAATCGAACCTGCAAGTTTCCCAGTCTTCAGACTCTCCATTGCGTACACCATAACATATCTGGGATGCTACTACGCTTTTATCAACAGAACACCACGCGAAAGCGCGAAAATCACACTTTACACGTGATATACGTCACATGGGTATCACGTGAGCTCCGAAAATCAGGTGAGCAAACAAATATTCCAGAATCGTGCTCCTGAATGTAATGAAAATTAAGTTAAACGATATCATCGCATTTAAGCCTATGATAGATTCTTCAGAGCTCTGAAGATGGCTGGACAGCTCTAGCAATCATGTAGACGTATTTTGGGTTCAGTTTTCTATTTAAAGCGTTATCCAGTTAAAGCGTTATCCAGTTAGAGTTTACTGTTTGGCATATCCGGCATACACACAGAAAAGCCATCCTCGGTGTAACTTCGAGTTCTTGTTGAGGTAGTATGTCCAACCCGTGTTAGACGCTTCACCTACTCGTGGGCCTAACAAGATACCGACCATTGCGAAGTGGCTTTGCCTTAATATCCTTAGGTATACAACGCCTTAATTGTGTAAGCATTTCTCCAATGTACTGGAAGGAACCGTTGAGAATATGTTTAGGATGACATCGTGAACATTTATCCACGATTCCATTAATTGACGTTAAAATGCTCATAATGGCCAAAATTCTTTCTTTTTGATACTGTAAAAGGAATTCTTAAGATAAATGGAAATGGGGACTGGGCTCAGATTACCTCAATTCTAAGCGAAAGTGTGGCTCATTGGTCTCCGTTGGGCCGAAATTTGCGGCTGCAGGTTCGCCCAAAATGTCTGGCGTTGTTTTCTTTTTTTCTGTGTTTGCGCTTTTTCCTGCAGTTAATCCCTTTCTGACACATATTGATTTCTCGTTGCATTCAACCAATAGTTATGATTGCATAAGTGGAATTGCGACCGTCGAAAAAAAAATTGCGGAATGGTTGGCTACGTGACGGAAACATCAGCAAAAGTTGAGAATGCCAAGGTGATTATTTTTTTGAATTTAGCAGTTTTTGAATTTAGCAGTTTTTGGTGGTCAATTACAAAGGCGTACCAGAAGTCAATATAGTCTATGGAAAAAAGAAGTACAAAAGCTATAGAAACATTGTCAAATAGAGCAGAAAAACCCAATCATTATTTTTTTTCTGATTGCTTCCTCGGCCCATCTCAAATACGAATGCTTGTCGTGTATACACTAGTTTTTTGTATACATGGTTGTCTTGTATACACATTTCTCTTGTATGCATGAATCTGATGACATGTTGCATAAAACATACTTTTTGGTGCAGTTTGTATGAGCTGGAGCTCTTACTTGCGGGTAAGCATTTCTTCTCGATTGCTATTGCTGACTTTAAGTGGGAATGCCCAGCTCGTAAGGGATTCACTCTGATTACTTACACTTTTAAAACTTGCCCATATCACAAATTCGTAAATCGTGTACTGGGTAATAGCACATAATGTCTAGTTACCTACTTTAGTATGGCCAACAAAAGATTCTTCCATTGTGTGCAAACTGTTGCCAAAGCACCCTTGCCACCTTGGGAGGGTGACAAGTCCCCCGGACGAACCTCGGTCCATCTTTTGATACATGCAACCACCCTGCCTCTCAACATGCCGTGATCCTGTATGGGGTAGTGCCATCATCTTGTTTTGGGATCTGATGGATGCACTGGAATTGTCAAAACTATTGAAACGTTCAGGGGTGAGTCTCAACCGATTTTGATTAATGCGACGTGGCCATTTATCCTAATTAGAGTGGTCCACTTTGTTAGGTTACTGCATTCGCCACTCGGCATGTTCATTCAAGTACCGTCTCTGCTGTATTCATCTGTACATCGTGCGTCTAGCCACATTATGCTAATCTGAAGGTATCTTCCCATTTTGCTCCTGTAAAAGTTTTATATTTTCTCTGTGTTTCCTTATCTTTCCCGTTCTCTTCTGGTTTTTGTTCCTGCTCATTCTTTTCGTTTTCTTGGATTTATTAATTTATTTTATACCCCCTTGACCATTGGTTTCCTTTCCGATTTTCAATTCTTGATCAATTACCCTAAATGTCCGAGTTCCATTCGCAACCATTCAAAAGACAGAGAACTTCATTCAAAGGTGATTTTAATTGGTTCCTGGAGAACTCAAAGCACTTACCCAAAACCGAAGGAGCGTTCCGGGACCTGACTCCAAGCCATAGTCAAGTCCCCCCGATCTATACATTGAAAGTACCACCACTTTCCCACTTATATTCTCCGGAAGCTCAACCCCGTTTCTTGTACCCTTTGAAAGACCATAAATTGCCTCATAATGAGGATATAAGTGTGGAAGCTAGCAGGGGTCCATGGTTTACGTGGAGGACTCCTGAAGGACTAACCAATGACGCGGGTTTGCCCGGAATTTACCAAGAATCCAAAGACTTCGCCGATTATAAAGTAACACCAACTGGATTTCCGAGAAAACAAATTCCTCCTTTTCCACCACAGACATATTGCTTCTACGTGACTCCCAACAAATATGGACATGCTACTTCTGGAGTACCTTCGCAAACCATCTCAAAGACTCCTGTGCGAAGTGATCCATACTCACTGGTTTTACGTGAGATAGTGCCGGAGAGAAGACACCCAACAGCTCCCACATCTCTGTATTCAGTTTTATCTAATCAACTGTTACATGGACCACATAACAGCGGGTATGAAAAACATGAACCTCTCCCAGCTGGAGTGACATACTTAGGAAGTTCGAACCCCGAGAGCATAACAAAAGTTCCTTGTGAAATTCAAATTCTGAAGGGTTTGAGGCGGAAATTTGCAAGGCTCAACCCATCGGTGTGTCATGTCGCTTCATCAAACGTGACTGAGTTTTTGGTGGAGGTTTTGAAAGATATTCATGGACAAATACCTTTAGAAGAGTTTTTCATTCTTCTTCAAAAAGAGAAATGGACTTATATGGAACAGCTGCAGAAGAACAATTACCTTCACCATATAAATCTCAAAACCCTCGCAGTTGGCTGCGAACCAATTCAAGTGTGCCATCTTCTTCTCATTATGTTCTACAATCCAGATGCTGTGGGAGGGCTTTTACAGGAATTTTCCATTCCAAATGAGCGCTTCTCGGGCCTTAACTTCCATGAAATTATTAGGTCTTTCTTGGCAGTAAAGATTGTTCTTGATTCTGTCAAGAAAACATATTCTCTGGTGACTGTTGCGCGGGAATCAGTTTATAACACCTACTATACTATTTGCCAACACCTTATCCAGAATCATTCTCTAATATCCAATACTGAAGGCCTCCAAGACAATCTAGTACTTGGTCCATGCCAATTTGGTAAGCTCATCAAAGTGGTTTATCCAAATATCGCAACACGAAGATTGGGAAAGAGAGGAGAATCCAAGCCACACTACTTGGGGCTCACTCTCGACTGTTCCATAGTGCCGGAAGGTTCTGTTTTAAGCTGCACGCCTAGAAGAAATACGCATGAAGTACGCACTGGAAGTATGTAATAGAAGTACTGAAGAGAGCAAGGTAGTATAGAAACTGTTAAGAGAGGAAAAGTAACATTGCAAATAAAATAGGTAGGAAGCCCTCGGTAGAGGTGACGCATTTACTTTGGCATAAAAAGGGCTGGCGACTTGTATTGTCTCAAAGTGAATATTGCTATAGATTAAGCACTTAAAGATAGGAATCTGGTTTGCAAACAAAAAAAATACATGCCCTTAATGTGAAGAATGGAAATTGACGGTAGTGTGCTGTTTTCTGGAGGACAAATGTCTTCGGACCGATTCAGAAATTGACGGAGAAAGTGCATATTTAGTTTTCTTTTGGGCATGTATTTTTAGAGCATATATGTGTGTACGACATTCGGCTTTGAAATTTCCCAGGTAAACACTGAAGCGGTGCACCATGAAGCGCTCCCCCGAATTAAATGTATACACTTTAAAAAATGGTATAGTATTTAAGAGTAAATGAAATTAAAATACTTCTTTTATTCTTACTCGGAACCCCCACTTCATTTGCGGCAGAGCATGTAAAATGCCATCTCATGTCGTTTGCATAAGCGAAGCAAACACGTTCAGTTTTTACATAACTTTCTGTTATTTAGAAAGGACCCAAAAAGTGATAGATGATGTTTCTTATACCCAAGCTGAGAAACTATATCTACCGCTTAATATATCGAGATGTTTACCTGATTGTGAAGGTCTTCTGAGGTAGTCTACAATCAACTTTCTACCCTCAAGCCTCTTAATAAAAACTGTAGAAAGTCACTGTGGGCTATCAGTGGGGTTGTGCCGGTACTTGATATTGTTAACCAAGTTGCTTTAGGTAGGTAACTTTCGCTTTTGAATACCAGAGGTATTCGCTAACACTCCAAAATTCACTTTAATAACTAGTAAGTTTGGTGATCTATGTTTTACTTCGTAGGCCTACCTTTGCGACTTTTTCACTGAAGCTCCAAGTATAGAAGGGCTTGCGTGCCTTGGGGCTTTTCTTTCCAGGTGATTGCTGTACAAAATAAGAAGTTTGAGAGTCTTGAGAGTATTGAAGCGGTATTTACCAAAGCCCAGACCGTAAATCTTTTCCACAAGTCAAGCAAAACGGGCATCCAAATATTGAATCATCAATAGTTTCCACACCGGCAAGTGTCGTTGGTTCATCAACGTCAATTACCAAAACAATTCAACCTAGCACTCAAAAAGTGCCATGATTACTAATTCTGACAACGCGTGCGTATAAAAATGATGCTCAAGAGTATTGCTTTTGTTGTATCCAGGCCAACTATCTTTTTCCCAACATTTCCTTCATAAGGCTTTTTCAATTTTTTGATTGCTCATTCGTGACGTAGCAAACTTCTGCTTTTCAAATTTGCGCGTTCGGGAGTTACATTCTCCATGCAATGACCACTCCAAAGTTACAGGCTTTCCGAGCCAGATTTGAAATGAATTTTTATATCGAGGGATCTTTCGACTTAAACCCTGTTCGACGAGAAGAAGCGACCACAAAAATTTTGTGGTGTAATATTAACAAAACAAAAGACACACTCTAAGGATGTTGAGGAAAATGTCTTTTGTGATTTTTCAAAGGATGGTGCTGGTGCCCAAATTTGCGCTTTAATGCACTTCAAAAGTCTGCATAAAGGCGCATGCAAGTTGATTAATTTGGTCAATAGTGAAGCAAGCTTCTCCTTTCCTCTTTTTCCCATTTGAAGATTTATAACCCAAGCTCGTATTTCATATATACAGGGTCTGGCATACATAAAGATTAAAGCATTTTGTCGAGCATTCGAGATGTATAAGTCCGAACCCACACTTTTAAAATTCGTCATTTGACTGTATTTAGTCACTTAATCTGGACACTTAGACCCCTTTTCTTTCAATTTACATATATGAAAACTCGCAAGACGTCGAAATCACGAAAGCTCAGTGGTCACTAGGTTCTTTTGTTTTCCAAATAAGTGACCGCGGAAATTATTTTTACAAAATTAACTAATTTTCCCAGTTTATAAGTTTATATTTCGTTGACATTATCCAAATGTTGTCCAGTGACTCGAACGCTTCCTTGAACAAAACAATATCCAATCATATCTCTCATGCCAGGGCTTTCACCCCAGAATCAGCCAGACGAGTAAGACGTTTTATGCATAAGTTTGCTAGGGAAGCACACTTACCTAGAATTCGGTCACCCCTACGGAAGTTACTTGCAAGCTCCCCATATAACTACTGGAAAAAAGAAGATGGTGAATTTAAGCAATTTCATTCCCGTCTAAAACAGCCGAAGAATATACAACAGGAGATCCCCGCTGGTACTGTGGATCTTGTATTTCCCCCACAAGAATCAATGTCATCTATTAATTTCTCTTTGCAGGCTTCTGATGGTGAGATTCCCCACAAGCAATTTGAATTCCTTGTCAGCAAAGGGAACCCCTCTTCGAAGTTGGAATATTTCCACGGCGTATTCGATTCAACGAGCCACGCAACGCAGCCATCACAAACTGAAAATCAGTATACTAGGATTTCGATTCAGGAACTTATCAATGACCCAGGCTCTATAATGCCAGTCTAATGAACCCACTTTTGGAAATAATGCCTCTGCTCAATCCCCAGAGGGACCAATGTCGTAGTTATGAACCCAAAAAAGACAAAGATTCTAATACCAAGCATCGCAGGGAGAACATGCACATAAAAGCAGTTAAGACTAAATGGCTCATTGCGAAACAACCAAAACTGTCGGTCGACCAACGAATGTTTGTGATTGAGCAGCCTAAAATATAGAATGATATTGGAATTTCAGTCTACTTATTACGCAAGTCATATCGTTACTTAGAAGTGTATGGCTTTTACAGATTTCTCGGTCTTCTGCAGCCAGGTGCCTTAAGCCCAAAGTTTGCTAGTTCGATAATTCCGTAAAACAACCGCATATCTTTCAACTTTTACTTGCAAATAGTATTCCCCCAAACAGATCAAAATTGATTTAGAGTATGGTCAAAGAGATGTCTAAGTACTATGTAATCGTTTTCTTGAAATTTCTGGAGCCCTTTAAACAATCAACAGGGACTGGCAGACTCCGAATATCAAATTTGTAACAATCATTACAGCCCATAACCCAGACATCCCAGAATTGGTTTCCACAAATGCAATCCAGAAATATTTTCAAAGTCTTCTTCAAAACAGATCTATGTCTACGTCTTCCCTATCAAGTCCACGACGGCTCTTGGGCCACTTCCACTTTTGCGAGGTCGTTCAGATAGATAATCCTGGCACAATATATTCTTCTCTGCTCATCTTATGTTTTTAAACAATTCGAAGTTCCCTCTCACCGATGTCGCCCTGGTCACTCTTCAAGTGAAGAACAACATTATTAAATCATATTCCTTGAGAAAACGCTCTTCGACAATTCTGGAAACACTAAAAACTGCTTAATCACATATATCTTCGGTTTAAACAAGCCCCCAGTTGCACCAGGCGACATTTAATATGAAAAAATCAATTTCAATCAAGAGTCAGTTCCTTTTATGAGTTATGCCCACGCTGGACCGAGGAACATCACGTGAGATATTAATTTCGTTGACAAGTAGTGCGCAAACTCCTGCGCGTGGTTACCAGTGAAAATTTTGCCCGTGACGTAACCAATACAACTTGTAGTAAGTGGGAATCCCCCCGAAAAGCAAAGGCAAGGCAATATTTTCTTGTTCTTATGGCCCCCTGTGTAACGAAATCCCTTTCATACAACTTGCTAAATTTAATATTTGGTATAAAATCCTTTGGAAATTTCACAGTTCGGGTTCGCACGACTTTTGAAATTCTCCTATGAAACAGAAATGGATGGAGGCAGCCCTTGACTACAGAGAATTTTCTCGTTTAAACGTGCTTTTTTTGTGTGGCTTAAAAAAAACACCTCAAATTATTTGCGCTTTCGTGTGCGCACCAATGCCATCGGAAAATTTCGTTTCGGCCGCATCCGCGGCTTCACTCTGACGCAAGTCAGCAAGCATCTCGTACAAAATCTGGAATGGACGAACGAAAAAAAAAAGAACACAAAGGAATAAAAAAAAAAGAGAAAGCCAAACGGAAAAGGAAAGGAAAGGGAATGAAAAAAAAAAAAAAAAAAAAAAAAAACACTGTATTCCTTTCCTTTCTTTCCTTTAAGAATATGATTCATGAGTAGTGGAGCAATTTACGGGAGCCTCTACCGAAGGGTAAACATCTCAGGGTTGACCTCTTCATACCTTACTTTTGAGAATGTGACTCGGCCTTGTTTCTTACAACCAGAGGTGTGCACTTAAGAATGCATTGCATAGACAGTAAACCCTAATTGAATCTGGAAAGTCAGCATGAGATGCTTATGGTGCAGTAAGGCGGGTCGCACATCCGAGGTTCATTTCATCGGCTTGAATGCCATCATTTCGGAGTTGGTGTTTGTATTATTTGTCCGAGGCCCAGCACATCACATATATTTAGCATGTAGAAGTAAAGAAGAAGTTTTTTTCTTGCTTGATTCTATTAAGTCACAAATACATCGAAACTGGATAGCTAGCTCAGTTAACTCATAATCCACGACTCTTTGTTAATTTTACTTTCAAGATGGCATCCCACGTCAATAAAATGAAGGAAATCTTCAACCAAGACGAACCATACTATTATGCAGATGAATTATTGGCCATCCAAGATGACATTAAAAAAACTGTTGCTGATGGAAATCCCCGCCTCCTCGACTGGCCATCTACGTTTACGAGCTTCTCCAATATAGCTTGTGAACCTCAAAGTGAACGCTGTTTGCCGGACGTTCCTGAACCCCAAGAGTTTGCTCAACAGCATTCCTTGGACCTGATGGATGAGTCAATTGTGCAAGACAACTTCACCTACGGGTCATCTCCCACAACATATCTTCTGGGAAACTCCTATCCGGTTAATCTGGCGAAAACTTTACCTGGATGCGTTGACTTATTAAAACTTCCCAGTGATATGAATTCAATGCGTGTACCAGGTGTAATGTTGAGTTTCCCATTTCCAACCAAATCAGAACGCCAAAGTAACAGTGATTGGAGTGAGGAATTTCAAGATTCAAAACACAATTCACCTGATTCATTCTTTGGGGATGATTCCGGATTGACATACACAGACCATTTTGACTTCGCACAAGTTGCTGAACCTTCTTCCACCTCACCAGGTAGGGAAGATGTGGCATTGAGCCTGCTGTTCAATAAAACTTCCTACCATTTTGTGGAGTACCATCATCCCCAGAGTAAACCTAAAATTATGGATCATTACCGCGCCCTGCCCGCAACGGAATTAGAGTTTAGCAAATTTTCCTCAATGCTCGGACAAGTTACCCCACATAAGGTCTGTGCTTTTTTGGTGGCGTGCTTGAGAGGCCACCACGAACATGTTTCCTTAGACGACCTTTTCAACTTACTCTACAATCCAAAGGGCCTCCGTTTGGAATCACTGGCACCTACCCAGAGAGATCTGCCTAGAGTCGCTGGAGCATTCGAGCTGAAGTTTACTGGCCTCGACTATTGTCGTCTAATTCTCGCAACTTTCTTCAACCGACAATATGGCAAAAACGTGAAACCTGATGGTATGTCACATGGCCAAGCCCCCCTGGTGAACCTACAAGAGCTATTCCGAAACTTCTTGGCGGTCAAAATATTATTTCAATCTTTTATCAGGTGCAAAGACCGGCCGACGAGCAATGTATGTATACCGAAGCAGGACCTTTACAAGATATACTACATTATTTGCCGAAAACTCATTCTTGAACACCCTACCAGCACCAAGTATCACACTGAAGAAATCGTCATGAGTCCGCCAAGATTAGGTCGGCTTGCAAACTTAATCTTCCCGAATTTGAAACAAAAGAGAGTCGGAAGACGAGGAGGCTCCAAGTTCTACTACATGGGGCTCACGTGGAACCCAGACGTGGTGGATCAAGGCATTCTTAGCTTGCTTGGTCTAGAACTTCCCCGTTTAAAGAGACATTTTCGAATTTTAAAAGGAAAAAGTGACATCGATTCCAAACCTGTGTCACTTCCCGGAAAACCTTTACGTACCAACAACGGTTTATCTGGTCTGTTAGATTCTCGTGTGTCCTCAAACGAACGCCCCCACTTGCACAAGCCTTTGCACAGTTTTGTTGGTGTGTTGAATAAATTTCCCCACTCAAACTGTTCACCAAGAATATGGCAAGAGATACCCAACTCAGTCCCACGGCAAAGTCTTTGGGCCAAAACCAAAATGGCTCGATCCTTTGCAGCATTACAAGCTTATAAGGTCAACTTGAACCCTGTTGTCGAGAATTTTGGAAAGGGCATATTCTCAGACGATTCCCACGAAGGCCTTCTGCGAACTGTACTCCGGGAAATGAATGTTTTACAAAAAGCTTCAGCACCTCGGGAAGCATACCTTCATCTATATTTTATCATCTTACTGATGATATTCCCAGTGGTCATGGCTTCCGATATCGAAGTCAATGGGACTATGAAGAAAGACTTTCGAATTTCGGTTGGGCAGTGTGTTTCTAAGCTTGAATCTGACATGGCTGAGTATACTTCTCCCGAAGACGTTAGTTTGCTGGCATTTATGGCAAATTTGAAAAGGATGACCCGTCTTAGTGAGATGACCCTGAGTAAAGTCGATGACCAATTTAAAAATCGCACACTTAACGAGATGATTAATCAACTAAACGATTTATTGACTGTGACGCCTGAAAACTACAACGACAAGGTGGCTCTGGATTCCATGTACACAAGATCGATCATCATGGCAATACATTCTTATGATTTGGAATTGATGGACCCGTGCTCCACAGACAAACTGGATTCTCTCATTCCAATTATTGAATCCCTCGCAAATGCTTTCACCAAAACACTCCTGAAGTCAATGGAAGACTATGTTAATATTGCGCAATCTGTGAGTCAGGAAGGCTCGAGTTACCTTGCTCCAGATGTTGCTTTTCAAGCACTTCGGGTAGCCTTGCTGAACTTCCATCAGTTCACTTTGACGGAACCACTTGTGTCAAAGCTTCCAATGGTGGCAGTGAGTTTTATTGTTCGGCATTTCACCAAATCCATGCAAGATGGAAGTCTTGCAGAGTTTCGGAAGGGCGATACTGATTTCGCCAAAGAGTTTTTTAAGTTTTGTTGGATTTTCTCCCTAATGTATGAGGAGTATGTGAAAATACTTTCAGAGGTGGTTACTTTGGGAGAGATTTTACTGCCAGATGCTGTAACCGTCTGATGACTTGCCCTAAGTGCATCTTTTAGAGGAAGATTGGTTAACATTCGTTCTTACAATAGCAGTGGTAGGGTTTCCAACGGTGAGGAAGAAGAAACACTAGAACACCAAAGGAATTATAGAAGGCAACAAACGGTGCAACAAAGCCAGAAAAACTAATAAAGAAGAAATACTCCAGAAATAGTGCAAAAGAATGGTTTCCAGTTGTCTATTTTCAATTTTAAATTATAAGATTTCACTTTGGTGTCTTGAAATCTCTCTTCTGTATACGTTGTACTGTGACTCAAAGTCGTAGGTTTCGGTGTGGGAGAAATCATATTCTGATGGTTTGCGTCTACCGTGGTTAATTTGGGTACTTTTTTTTAGTACAAACCTAAGGTTTCTGGAATAGCACAAATATAGATTGCAGTTTTCAATGAATAGCGTATCCAAAGACAGTGCTTTCCAGGGTTATTAGTGACATTTATATATGGTTGATAATAAAGGTAGCAAGTGAAAACTTTAGTGTGAGCTATGTAGGTGTAGCAAAGACAAAGAACGAATTGCAGTTACAAAGAAGCACCATAACGCGATCCTAGAAAAGAAACTTCTAGCCTTGAAATCGGTTTCCATTGCAACACAGGAGCTAAATGACATTCTTCTTTAGCCAGATATTTATTCGTAGCGGTGGGTGATCCAGCTTCTTGATTCACAAATGCTTCTAGCTCACAGCAAATAAACCAGCAGCAGTCTGTTGGAAGCAGGACATTTGTCAGGACCTAGGTGGTCAGGCTGGTTCATATGTGTTGTATACTTCAGTTATGATGATTAAAGGTAGAGATCTAGAGAGAATAGCTGCCTGATTATATGTGTGGCGTGTCTATAAGAGACGATTACTGATATAGGGACGATTACTGATATAGGGACGATTACTTATTTAGGGACGATTATTGTGGGAAAGGGCCATATACGAGTGAAGGGTTAGTCGAATAGTAAAAGGTCGCTAACAATATTACTTGATGTTAGGTTTCGATGAGAATCCTTTCTTTGATTGATGGTAATGAAGATTTTATACCAGTGATAAACAACAACGTGACTGGAAATTATAAGTGTACCCAATAAAGTGGGTATCGGAACTCGTTTTATAGTGCAGTCGCACACAAATGAAACTTTGAGGGGAGTTGTAGATTTGGAATTCCACTCACAGAACTCGGAGTTGTCCCAAGCAGAACGGCGTGCGGAGTTTCCTAAGGCTCTTTCTTGCTAGCCTTTATACGGTGACACCTAAAACTTGACATAGCTTAAGGGAGATATGGACTCCCATTCTAGAATATGGGCTCGACCAATAAGCAGCCCAAGGGAATCAGTAAAGCTTTATTTGTTAATCCGTACCTTTATATATTGCTCTGATATCAAATACTAATCACACCACAAAAAGGTTGGGTTTGTCCAAGGGGATTGGGAAACCCCCCCCCACCTCCCCCGATATTATGAATTTGAATTTCCCAGCATCCCAGACGCTTTAGGTAGACGCACGACCACAAGGGGCCGAACGCGAGGAACCACAATTTCATTGGCAAGGTTAAAGAAGACTTTTAGTTTAACACACGAGCATGAATGACGAGAAAGTCATATGTATCAAGATACTTAGTTGGGTGCAAGTTTGAGACCAGCATAACTGAAACACCTCCTAAAATAGCACACTCCCGCAAACCCTGTGTCACGTGCGCGCATTAAGTAATCGTCTCATTAATTCAACACCCCACCTAAAACAAGTCTTGTCTCGCTTTCATAAACACACATACAAACATTTTCTCTTCAAAAAAACATTTCTTGTGGTGGAGGCTAAGAAAACGTTTTTCGTCTATACGGACGAAATTTGGAAAAGTGAGTCTCTGGATTTGTGTTGTAAAAAACTAAAATAAAAAATACCACATGCACGTGACTTTCACGTGATCTAAGCTGAGATTTCCGCGCGAATTAACCCATTACACATTCTCAGGAGGCAGATGTGTTTTTGCCTCGACGAGGGACCACCAATCCAACTTCAAAATTTTAGCGGAAGACAAAACCCCGCCAAGTCTTGTGAAATCCACGTAAAAGACTCCGGAGCTGCAAATATACGTTATATTTTAATACTCACCTGGTGTTTCTCCCCGATAAACTTACAACCCCAGTGTGAGGGACCTTATATCATTCGGCGAACTCTTCACGTGACCCGTCTGTGTGCCGTCCCGCATTACTCGTCCCTCTATTAGTATCGTCCCTCTATTAGTATCGTCTCTTATAGACACACCACATGAAACTAAATAAAAAGGCACCGCTATGCTCTAGAGATAGCTACCTCTACGTATCATCACTGATATACACAAGACATGATAACCAGCCGGACTACCTAGATCCTGACACCTAGAGAAAACTCTTACACAAGTAACACCCTCCCAAGACTAATTGCGTATGGGCAAATTTTGTTAACTAAAGCGATCTCATTTATAATTCGAGAATACACTAAAGACAAATTGGGCTCACTATAAAAAAAGGACTTTTGGGTCAGACCTCTTCGAATTCGAATTGGGTGTAAAAAAGTCCCAAATCAAGTTGAAATTCACATTTAAGCTTTGACACCACGGTACGTTGCAAGAGTGTGAGACACTGGATCTAGCGAGCCCATTGGGCGAGTGTATCGAAAAAAGGTAAAAGTCTTAGGCTTGTGTTTTCAACGAGAGCGGGTCCCGTTTCTGGTTGCTCATGTGAGTAGGATTTGTTGTAGTTATTGTTGAGGACGAGTTCACAGCGTTCGATTTCATATGAGAGGTACAGTTTGTAATTTCACATGTCAGAGTAAATGATCAGAATACCACAAAATTAAAGAGACTTTACAGAATACTTTTATTTGTTGTTCAAAGCTTTGTGTATTTATGTCTATCCCTTTTCTTATTTATTAAGCAAATTAGTATATAATTCTAGCGAGTGCATTCCGGGCTCCTTCAGTGGGATATTTAACGGGTGAAGGAAGAAACCCCGAGTGTGTCCATTTTCTCTTGTACAAGATACCGTGACCGGGCAGGGCAGCCTTCCTGCTAATAGGTGTCTTTTTAACATTCAAAAGCATGGTCCTTTTGGGCACCAGGGTTGGTCATGGTTTGTGAGTTTCTGAAGTTGGATATTCAGTAACTTGTGGTAGGTTGGTGGTAGATGGTTGTGGAGTGGTGAGGGTTTGAATGGGGCTGGTTTCCGGGGAATTAGGGAACAAAGTTGGAGAATCCGTTTTCGCTAGGGTTGCGGTTTCTGTGTGTGTGTTTCAGTCCGTGTTTCGGTCCGTCGTGTGGTCCGTCGTGTGGTCCGTCGTGTGGTCCGTCGTGTGGTCCGTAATTTGGTGCGTAATTTGGTCCGTAATTTGGTCCGTAATTTGGTGCGCAATTTGGTGCGTAATTTTGGTCCGTCATTTCGTCCGTCATTTCGTCCGTCATTTCGTCCGTCATTTCGTCCGTCATTTCGTCCGTCATTTGGTCCGTCATTTCGTCCGTCATTTGGTCCGTCATTTGGTCCGCGATTTGGTGCGCAATTTGGTCAGTGGTTAGATCCCTTGTTGGGTTTGCCCAGATGTCCAGAACCTCCACCTCACCATTGTCTACTCTATCTTAAGCAGGAGTCTGTGTATGACTTCTTCCACGAGGTCCTGGGAAACTCCTCTAACCAACATCCTCCAAACCCTTGGGGTATAGACCTGAACTGGGCTTTATGAAAGTTTTAGCCATGTTCAACTCCTGGTTGGTGACCTTTGCTGCCCCCGAATTATTCATTAAAGGGAATTCTTCCGGTGTCTTCTGGTGTGGACTCGTCACTCAAAAGTAGCGTTCG